>VYZV01027787.1:139590-199883 GCA_013401275.1 Pandion haliaetus | reverse complement strand
TGAGAGGAGGAGTTTTTTTTTTTTTTTTTTTAGATGGGCACTCTTGTTGTGGAGGAGTTAGAGAAATTCTGCCTAGAAGTATCCTCCTGAAGCTGGGAGGGGTATAGAGATATGTCAGGAAAAAAGCCTTGACCAAAGAGACCTTTTCCTCCTTCACTTCCTCTGCTGACAGGCTAAACAGACAAAAACATAGCCTGTGGGAAACCAGAAATGCAAAGAGGCAAAGTGTCTTTCCAAAGGTCACCCCTAGGTCAGTGGCAGAGCCAATTCTCAGTTTAGGGCTTAATTAACAGTTCTGCTTTGGTGTTTAATTTTCTTCTTATTTTTGGCCCATGCAACTCTGTCGATGCATGTTGGAAGCACCCCAGGCAAGGCTTTTTCTCTCTTATCATTTTGTATGCTGTGACAGGCTCAGTATCTCAGGGCCTGTTTTTCTTCCTTTCTCTTGTAAAGACTGCAATTTCTTAAAACACTGCCTGCATTTATGAGTGATTTCTCACTCCTCACAACTGGAGAGAGGGAAGATAATTGAAACCAAATGTTTCATTTGTGTTAATAACGAGTGTCATTTTATTTTATGTCATGCTGTTTCATGCAAAAGCACTTCAAAGTGCAGAGAAGAATAGAGAAGAACATCATACGAGAGCACTGGAGGCCACATAATGAGAACCGATCACAAAAGGAGAAGCTCTCTCAATCCAAACCTTGACCACAGTCTCACCAGGGGGAAGGATTTGAAGAGAGGAAAACATTGTGCTGCAGGGCTTTATGTTTCAAGAAGGGAGGTTATTGAGGTGCTCTGATGTGCCCTGAAGCCCCACACCTTCAGGGTTGGGATAAAGAGCGAACGCTCAGGCTTAGTCTCTGTGGGATAACAATTCCTCCCTCCCCACTACAAAAAAGACCTTTCTTGGCATACCCTTGTTGGTACAGGCCAGGGAAACTGACCATTGTGATGTTGATGAGTTTTGGCCTCCCCAAGGGTGCTGCCCTCTCTCCTACCTTTGAGTACAGGTAGAAATCACTCAGTGCCTCCCTTGTGGAGTTGAAGGCACCTGTTATCTCCCTGTAATCACCATCTCTGAACATGCACACCCAGAGAAAAGCCCACTCTTTTGAAAGGGCCCTGGGCTGGGAAGCTGAAGGAGCTGAGGATAGGAAGCAACCCAGAAGCAGCACAGCAGACTCAGCCTTGGGGCCCCCAGGTTCAGGTCACAATGCCTGGGGAGATAGTGGAGGGTTATTTTGCCTCATGGTGCTCTGTGGCAGGTTGTTTATTGCCTGACTTCCTGCAGTTGGATTAAAAACACTCAGCAGTTGTGCACTTCATTTCATGAGTACCAGCTGCCCTTATGAAAGTTCAATTGGGTGGCCATGCCTAATCCTGATCCATTTGCCCTGGTGGAAGGGGTAGCAAAAAGGCCTGGTATTAATTGGTTGATGAGGTTGTCTGATTGATTGATTGGTTGTCTGTAGTTTGGGCCAACCTTAACTCAACATCATATCTTCATTACAACACAGTTTTAATTACAAGTTTGTACTCTATTTTCTGTGTGAATCTTACCTGATTTTGTACATGGGACCATCTGTGCCCATTTTATGAGACCTTATCCAAAGTTTTCTCCTCTTTGCAGAGGAGAAACACAGCTCATGGTGTATTTATAGCACACAAACCCCATCCAAAGGCAGCAGTGTAAGTTTCTTCCATTTCCTGCTGCCCACGATTCATTGCAGCATCTGAGAATGTCACATCTGGGTCTGTCCCTCATTACAAGTGAAGTGCAGAGAAAGATACTACAGACAGAAAGCACACATGAGCTTTAAGTGCCCAATGTGAGATAGGCAGGACTTGTTTTTTCATCATCCTAAGCATTTGATAGCACAGCATACAGTCAAAGTGCATAATACTGTGGACTCTTCAGTTGGACATCTAATGTGAGGGACAAAGACTGCAAATGAAGAAATAGCAGGAGTGAGATGTGCAGCCTCATGCAGGAACTCAGTGGCAGATGGCTCCTACAATGGCCTCCTGCATGGCAGCATTGAGCTTCTTCAGCCATGACATCCTATTAATGCAACCTCATTTTTTCTCTGCACACCCTTCAACAAAAGAAACAGAGCTATGCATGCTATTTGACACCCTCATTCATTGCAAAATTCACATTTCATCCAGATTTACTACACCTGATGGACTGTCTCAGTCTTCTTGCCATGTGCTCCTGCTCTTACAATTGGAGGCTCTCCTGAAATTTATAGGACAAAATCTTCACTCCACAAAATCCAATGGCAAAAGCTGCCAGGTTTTCACTGTGTAGTATATTGTGGTCCCATTCTTTTCTTGGTCCTGGCTATCACAATACTATCAGGCACCCAGATTATCAGAGAAAAAGCTTCATCAATTGGAGCATTGCTGGAAAGCAGAACCCATAATAAAATAATATAACAGTACTTTTATTTATACAGCTCCCCCAGAGCCAAGGCACTATATAACATAATGAAACACTTCTACTGAAAAACAGAAGACTCCAAAGAATAAGATTCAAAAATTAAATCTCCTGAATAGTTTTTGCCTTTGGGCCAGGTTACACAGCCACAGCTCATGTTGACTGAAACCCACTCAAAGAAAAGAGCTGAAATCAAGAAGTCTGCAAAACACCTCTTGTACTTAGAGGTGGGCAGTGGGCCGTGTGGGTTATGCTTGCATAAAGTGAGGGTCTGCATCCAGACTGCTGCAGGCTGCTGTTTTATTGCAGTGAGGTCTCGTTTCTTGTGTCCGAGACTAGAGCACAGGCCTTGCTCCACCAGGAGCACATTTAGAGCTATGTGTATCTGTGGCCGTAGAGCTGAAACCTGGTGGAGGTTGCCTTTAGAATAACAGGACCCAGCTTTTTAAAGCCTTGGGTGGGAATCCTTCCCCACAAGCCAGAGGGACTATGAAATTAGAAGTTTACACGCTGCTATTGATGGAAGCTCTGAGCCAGGTCTTATGAATGGTGGATTTCCCACCTGCCCCCCTTCTCGTGACCAGGGCCTGGTGAACCATGTTTTGCAACTGGAGAAAAGCACATAAAATCTGGGTTGCCTGAGAGGCTCCTATTAGTCCTCACCACTTTGCAGTCCAGCCCCAGGTGGCTCAGACGAAACTGCTGTGCTTGGTCTGCCTCCTTCCCTTGGCATCCCCCCAGCTGACGGGCTCTCCTTTCTGACCGAACACCAGAAAGAGCTTGCAAGTGCATGGAGGGGGTGGGGGACGCCAACTCCATCTCACAGGAAAGCCCATCCCCTTCTTCCCACCCTGCCTGCTCCTGCTTTCCCGTAGTTTTCCCTGCCCTCCAAAGACCCCCAGAGCCCAGCGGTGCTGAGGGGAAGCCCTCCCACCAGCAGTGCTGCAGGCTCTCACCAAACACAGGAACCAGCTCTGCCCTGGGAGCCCCAAAGGCTCAGGAGCAAGAACTTTGTCAAGGTTGGGTGGTGCAGCATTTCTGAACACTTAACATCTATTTATCTGGTGTCTTTGAAGTGTCACTCTTCTATCCTAGACCTTCTCATAGTAGGCCCTTCAGAAAAAGGTGTTTTATTTTCAGCTTGCCTCAGTGAAGAGATTTATTAGAAAGTCTTAGATACTGGAGCCAAAACCTGGTCTGCTAATACTGCTTATATTGCTATCCTTAGGGTTAATGATCAAATTTGAGTTTAATATCCAGCTTTCTTCTCAGACCATTTCACATTAATTGTGCTGCCTTGCTATTATAAAATTTAATATCCCTTCTTAACCAAATTCTCACGCATTACAGCCCTTCCTACCTGAGATCTTGGCAATTCCTTTTTTTTTAAAAAAAAAAAAAAAAAGCATCTTTCAAATTAGCAGCAGAGGCCTGGGGGATTTGCTGTCTACACCCTCCTGGCTCTACCTGTTTTCAGTTCAATGTGTTGAATGGACATACACTGCAAGCCTGCAGGATCCGTCCAACAGCCTGTGTGTCCCAATGGAAAGTTTGCCATCAATTTTGAAGGGGCTTGGGGTCTGGCTGATAGAGAAGGGAAGCACAGATGGGGAAAATAAGTGAGGGTATAGGCAGATAGCCCCATGTTGTGTGCATGTCTGAATCACCCCATGGTGTATGGTGATTCCTGTTTGCTGCACTTCTTATCACCCTGAATTTAGAGCAGCAACAAAGGTACATCATTAGTACCACCCCAGCCCAACCTTCTCTAGCCAAAATATTTCTTCAGGAGTGTTATTTCTTGGCTTAGAAAAATCCTTTTTTTTGTGTCTTGTTTTGTTTTGAACAAGTGTTTCCCAAAAGTATTTCCCAACTGGATCATAAAAAAAAAAATCTACATTGCACTGAAAAGAATAATCAGTCCCTGCTGTTAAGCTCTTACATTCTGAAAGCAGAGTTAATGAAACGAATATTGTCTAATTAAAGAGACCTTCATAACTGTAGGATCAAACCTTCAGATGGAAGTCATCAAGTTGGGATAGCATGAAGCTTTCAGCTGAGGCTGGATCTAACTGTTGAACCTGCATTCCCAAGAAAGACACTTTGGACAGGAGATGGCTTTTTAATGAGAAACCCTAGCCTGACACTTGAGAAAACCACTGGGCTGTGGAAATACTTTGTCCTTAGCAGGACTAAGAGCAGGCTGAAATCTTGCCAAGCTCTTTGCCACCTCCCCCTTCCACCAGTTGCAACATCTATGCCTTTGGAGCACCGCGATTGACAACAGGCTTGACTGCAGTTTTGATCTGCCCTCGAAGCTTCAGGCTGGCAGGCACTGCTGCTCTGACAATCTCTGCAGCCCGGGTTTTGTCAGCATGTAGAGGTACAGCCAGCTGTACCTGCGCTCTTTGGCTCCCTCACCTCCATCTCCTGCCACAAAGCCACTATAAACCCATCTTAAGCTGGCAGCCTCTAAGCCAAATTGACATCTGTGCCAACGGGAGTAAAATATAACCAGGAATATTCCACAATCTTTTGTAAGTTGGGTAGAGAGTTTGCATTCTGGTGCTTGACTTCATGCAAATGCATAGATTTTAAAAAATATTATTACTATTGGATAACGTTAAAGGGTTTATTAAATGTGACCCACAGAATGTGAGGGAAAGGCATTTTCATCCCTCAGCAGGGAGAAGGAGCACCACTGAACCCTTGAAGAGAAGCCTGGTAATGTTGTGTGACAAAAAGATTTTCCTACAGGATACTCTGTAGGAAGACACTGGTTAAACTAAAGTTAGTGCTTTGCAGGAATATGCCAGTTTCTTTAAAACCTGGTAGGAATTTTCTGTTTGAAAGGGTTAGAACTGCTAAAAAATTAGCTGACCATCTCTAAAATTTCATTTTTCAAAACCTATGACTGAGAGAGATATTGGTGTCCTAACTTGGGAAAAGATTTTGGAAAAATAATTGGAAATTCAGCAAAACAGAAATTCTGCTTTACAACCATCTGTAACCTCTGTGTAGGCACAGCCCTGTCTTAAAATAAGTAATGTATTTTACCGACTTGAAGAAAAATTTGGCTGAGACACTTTCAGTACTCAGACTCCAGTGAAGTTTTCTTTAAACAGGGAGTATAGCATTCGATTTCTACAATCTGAACAATAATAATTCTAGAGCTTAGAATATGTAGTTAACATGCATTTGGAGGGCTGTTTTACTTTTTAAATATAAACTCTCAATTGCTCAAGCAAAAATATACATTTTTATACGCAAGTGGTTAGTCAAGTGCCTAGGCAATTCTGCAAGCATGAATTGGATGACATAAATAGTAATTTCATATTCAAAATCTGGATAATGTATTTGTACTTACTATAGCACATGTATAGCTCATGGTTGATGTGCAATTTATAACTCTTTCTTTAAAGAAGAGATGAATGATTGAATCTGAACATTCTTAACAAAACCAGAGTGAGTACCTCTTTGGGGAAAAATGTCAAATCTGCATTGGCTTTTCCTGTTTTGCCAGCACCCAAAGGAGAAAAGGAAAAACTGCATGCTTATCAGTGAAACATTTAAGAAGCTGACATTTATCTTTCATCAAATAATAATTTTCTTTGAATATTAGTGCAGTCAATCAGAATAAAAATACTTGTACGTGCAAAGAAGAAAGCATTACCAGTGTATGAAACATGGGTAAGAAAAAAAAAAAAAAATTGAACAATCCTGAATTACTAATTTCATTTTCCTGCAAGGACAAAACCTAGGTAAAAACCCAGGCAAAACTATGAACACTTCCACTCCACCTCTGTTGCATAGCTACAACCCCACTTTCTTCACGGTTGTATCAGGACCAGGTCTCTTACCTAACCCACATGCACCTTCAGGTATGTATGGAGGAAGACTTTTAGCCAGCATGGGCATTACCAGCCATGGTGTGGTGGGTTAACCTTGGCTGGCTGCCAGACACCTACCAAGCTGCTCACTAACTCTCCCCACTCAACAGGATGGGAGGAGAAAATAATAAAAAGCTCATAAAGCCAATACACCTGCTGTCCTCAGGGACAAGCTGAATGCCTCCTGCTTTAAAAAGTCAGCAACAAACACTCTGGAGCGGTAAGCATGAGAGGTGAAAAAATCAAAATCCTAAAAGTCAAATGCTGACTTCCATGAGGGACACATAGAAATTACCTGGTGATACTGGGTTCCCTAATGTCACTAGCTGAGGGGGGTTATGTCTCTAACATGTTGCGTAAGCAATGAGTTTAGGAGCTGAAGTTAGACTACTGAAGGCATAAGTAACCCTACAGGAGAGCTTTGCTATGGCATTGTTTTGAAATGCCTCTAGGATACTTTGCTCTGCAATGTTAACTGACCCTTTTTTCAGCTGTTCCTGAGCAATGAGACAACCTTTCAGATCTGCAGAAGAGCTGAGGAGATCATGCTAATGGGGTCCTCCACAACATTGTGTAAGTTCTAGCCTCAGGCAACTCGCACAGCACAGTCACACAGTTTAGCATAGATGTTAGAGAATTTGGGGATGGCGGACTACCCTTCAACACAGAGGACCATAGGTTAGGGCTACTCTTTGTGTATTCTGTATATTACCAGAGGTTCATCTGTGGAATAGACCTGGACTGTTATTTCAAGTTCAGTGCTTTCCCTTCGATAGCTGAAGGGTTGAGCAACTCATTCAACAACTAGTGAAATCACTTTCCTTGCTTTCCAGCGTACTTTTTACTTCAAATGTTGGCTTTGTAGGGGGATTAGAAAGCTTAAAGCCAATTTCTGTCCTTTATAGTGACACAGATGTCTCTGAAGTCATGGAAAGTTGTACTCAATATATCTAAGTCTAGCATTTGACCAAGGGCTCTTATTCAGTCATTTCGAAAGAAGGCTGATCACTGCCAAACATATGCCCTTCAGGAAAGGATGCCAAAATGCCAGTTGTTCTCTGTGAATGTGCTGGACACCAGCAGAGACTGCAGGCATGCAGCCATGCTGTGGTGGAAATCATCCTGTGAGGGTTGCAGTTCAGGCACGGTGCTCAGGCTGGAGTTATTTCAGGTGACCATAGCTGATGTGAGGGCTGCTTGGTGATCTGGACTGTAAGCTCTGAAAGGAATGGAGTCAGCAGGGGCAGAAGAAATTGACGCTGCTGGATCACCCTGGGACACAAGTGCCTGTCCAGGCAGCCCAGCCCCTCTCCCTCATCTTCCTGGGAAGCCCATTTTAGTGCCCTATCTGGGAATGACTCCCAGCTCACTTCTGGCCCCTTCGCTTTCTGAGGTACGGGGCATACGTTTTGCAGCTCTTTGCCATGTGAAGATTTCATGATGTAGCTCAGGATGATCAGGATGGCCACCTCTTGTAGGCTGAGAACCATGGTTTGAGCCTGGGGGCCAGTTCATTGGCTGGTGCAATAGCCAGCAGAGTCTTTGAGATTTGATTAGACAATCAACACCTGGTACGCAAATTTAAGAGACAAACCTTGCACTAGAACAGGCTGGATTCTTTGCAGCCAACAGTCTGATGAAAAAGCAATTCCTCTTTGTTTTTCTAGAGCACATGCAAGCAGCCACATTTCTACAGAAATTCCTTTGTTACTGAAATCAGTTCTGCAAATAACTTATACAGAAGCTGGGTGGAGGTCCAGTCACACCAGTTTCATGGATTGGTCTAGTGAAAGTTCTTCAGATCTTGGTGGGGGCAAAGAGGTGGATTCTCTCTTGTTGATGTTAAACTGGCCAATTGAAAAGGTGACCTTTTCACAGAGAAAAAAACTGAGGCATTTCTGATGTGAAGAGTAAGAAGGTTGTCTTTATTGCAAGCTTAATTTTGCTCATTTCAGTGACTGTAGAAAGCAGTGTGATTGCACTACTCCCTGCTTTGTCCATATTTTCCTATGCTCCCTATCCAGAATATCTTGTAAGTCTGAACAAGATGTAAAGACCTTGAAGATTATCTTTTCCCACTTTCTGGACACTCATGGACAACTATTGCCTTTCTAGCATGAATGGTGTGTTGCTGGAGACAGCAGGTGAGGTAGAGCACAGATGTTCTTTGGGTGCTGGCAGGTAAGCAGACATTTCCAGTAGCAGGGAAGGTGAGTGAGACTTAGCTCACACTTAGCTGGAGTCAGATTGATCTGTTCCTAAGATGCATTGCAAGACCTCAGTGGGTCACAGTCAGAGCTGCTGCTAACAGGAGGCAAATCAAACCTGACCATCTCCCTGCCTCCCTGGTCAGTGACTCACAATTGCAACCACTCCTAGTAAGACCTACTCAAATCAAACTTGAGGGATCCTTTCCCTGATGCACACCATTAGCGTCTCAATGGAGTCCCTCATTCTCCCTTCCCCACCCTACTGATGCGTATTCACAAGAGTTGCCTCCACATATGTTATGCAGGGCATTTTGAATCCCTTTACTCTTTAGCGAAGTCCAAGCTGCAGCACAATAAGATGCAAGGGTTTCCTAGACATAGTTAGTGAAATGTCAGACTTCATGTATGTCAAGCCAGTAAATGCAGGCTGATTCATAAAACCGCCCTGAATAAACAAGTTGTTACCACTCATGCAGTCCTAGAGGACACTGGAAAAGTGAAGGACAATTAAAAGCGGAAAGGCACGCTCCTTTATAAAGCCTCATTGCTTGGAGGAGCAATGAAGGAACAGGGCATCAGCAGCAGTCCTAGAGGACACTGGAAAAGTGAAGGACAATTAAAAGCGGAAAGGCATGCTCCTTTATAAAGCCTCATTGCTTGGAGGAACAATGAAGGAACAGGGCATCAGCAGCACCCTGGGTTAGATTTTAGGTGTTTTGCTCCCTTCCCTCCTCCTCTTTCTCCTCTGGGAGATGCTCTACATCACTGGACCTCACCTGGGGCTTTTGGGATAAACGTGTGACTGCATGGACAAAAACATGCTGAGCCTTGCATGTCACCATGAAAAAGACTGATTTCCCAAAACAGACGGATTTTGTATCATTAGCTGTGTGAGGGTCCCAATTAAGACTAGAGTGTATTATTTATAGGGGAAACATTTAGAGAAGACATGGAGCTGTTAAGCCTGTTGTATCTGAAGGACACTAAAGAACAGATGTTCAAAGGTATTTAAAAACCTATTCAATATTAGGGTTGGAGCTTAAATGTACTTGAAAATTTTGACTAGAGAGATAAATGTTTAAAGAATTGCCTAAAGCTCCATACAGAGGAGGATTAGGGAGTCTATTGAGTATGTGACACATACGAGGTACTAAGGATCTAAAACCAGAGGGATAGTTTTAAAGATTTTTCAAAACCAGGAAAATCCCACAGTACTGAAAAGTAGCTTGCTGTTTCTAGTTTGTAGTCTCCTGCCTCTGTGTGTACATACATAATTTGAAAATCAGACAGTATTTCCACTTATGGAAATGCAGCTTGGGGTCCAAGTGATTTCTGAGTCTAAATGAGACACTCAGTATTATGGCAAAATCTTATGGGAGAAAAGGCTGTGCATTAAACTGATTTCTTTCACTTCTCAGCTCAATCGTTAAGTGAGAACTTGCCTTTCTTACCCCTCTGCTGATACTGAGTGGTATGAGCAGACGACCAAGACAACTGGAAACTTAAATTCTGAGTAGTATAGGTGTTGGCAAGACATTATATTGATGTAGCTCTCTGCTCCGGGACAAGCTGTCTCTGTTGCAGCCTTTGATGCTGAATACCCTGGGAAGTGACAGTGCTCTTCCTCAAGTCTTTCAAATAAGTGGGCAGAATACCTAAGAAAAAAAAACCCCAAAACATAGGGGGAGGATGAATAGATGGCAAAAATACATAGACATTTGAAATATGATAAACTTTTGGCTAGCTTTGTACTGAAGAAAAAAAAATCAAGGTTAATTGAAAGATATGATTTATCATTGATGATGTTTCCAGTATTGGGAGTGGCTGGAACATGAGTAAGTGTTTTCAAAGCTGTTTTGCCTCATACTGTTGATGGCGCCTGCAAAGATTATGCATATATGAGTTTTCATTTCTTTGTAGCTGCAGTTGGCTCTCACACTGGAACAGCACATTGCAGAATGCCATCCTGCAGGGATGCTGGATGTGCGGAGCTGCATGGTCCTGAGATGCACTGTCAGAGGTGAGAGTGAGCACCTTCCCCTCATCCTCTCCTCTCGTGCGAATGTACGCTGTCACTTCTCAGGAGGGTGACTGGCTGAATTGCTGTTTCTCTTCACAGAAAAGGCCAGAGGCATGGAGGAAAGGGGAGGAGAAGCACAATCCAGCACAAGAAGGTGTCTTCTGAGCCAAATGAACTGCTGGGAGGTCAGGCACAGCATGTTCTCTCCAAAGAGGGCCTCTGTGAAATCCCTGACAAAATCCTTGCCATGTGGTAAATACCCCAGTGGAGTATCAAGTCTGCTGCTCCCACTCAGGATGAGAAATACCCTACTCAGCCAGCACCAGCAATGCTCGAGAGCCAGTGCCGGCCAGCCCAGCCTCATGCCATCTCCCTCCAGGCTGCGGCCAGGAGGAGCGTCAGTGCAGTGGCATGGGGAGACATCACCGGCCTGAGGATGCCTGGCTGGTTTTGCCGGCTGCTGGTGGGTTGGAGAAGTTCCAGTTTGGCGAGGAGGGAGCTGGGCTGGGAAGCAGGACGGCTACAGGACACTCTAGCCCAGTGAAACCGGTGGGGAAACTCTCTCCCCTCTGCCTCTGGCTCCACAAAGTGGGTTCCCACCTTTGCTGCCCGCATGCACAAATCTCCCACTTCCCCAGCACTGCTGATAAACAGGCATCTGGGGCTGTTAAAACCCTTTATTTCTGTAACAACAACCAACTGGTGAGCACAGGTTTGGGCAGACACCTGAGAGCGGGCAAGCAAGGGTCCAGGTGATTCAGCTGCATCTGGAGGCTTTGCTGCAGGTCAGTATGACTATCATATGCCTCGTACCAGGGCAATCCCGCTGCTGTGCGGACAGCCTGAAGTCCCTTCCCCCCTGTGACAGCCAGCCTGTGGCACTTTGTGGTGAAATGGGTGAGGGCAGCATGGCCTCCGAGCTGCCATGGCTGTGGCTCTGTAATTCCTGTGCCTCAGTTTCCCTTGTGCAATGCAGGAGCGCTGGCACTTGCTTTTGGTTAGAAAGGGGAAAAAAATCACGTTTTGGATGTGTTGAGGAGCTAGAGGTGGAAAGCTTTCCATTTAGTAACACCTGGCAATCAGAAGTTTCAAAACAAAATCAGGGAAAGGGAGGGGGACAGTTTTCAGTGGAAAGGTTTTGTGTATCAGCAGCTTGGATCTGTTTTGATATTAATAATCTGGACTCACTTTTTCTTTCTTATTATCACTGGCATTATTTATTTCTATCTGATTTAATTAATGAAGAGCCTGTTGGCTCCTGTGTTGAAGCAGGTGTTCCGCGTCCTTCCTCTTGGCAGACAGTACCTGTGCTCAGCTCCAGGCACGATGGCAGCCTCTTGGCCAACATTTGGTGGAGGTAATTAAGGGCTGCTGGGACTTACTCTACTTCCCTGCAGGTGCACAAGCTGGCATATGATTTCTGACCAGCTATATTCATTGCATGTGTATGCAGGGAAGGGACTATTGCAGTGAAAGACACTGCAGAGACAGTGGTACCACCATGTGAAGATCCGCTTTCTAAATCAGCCCTGTAAGGGATGTTTAGCTTCATGGCTGTTGCCTGACACCATGGCTTCTTCCTGGCCATAAGCCATACCTCCTGCCCCATCACACCAGCCTCCAAGCACCTTCCTGAGAGCAATTTAGCAGAGCTCAGTGCCAATATGGGGAGCTCCAAGCCAATGCCGCTGCTTTCTTAGGCTTTTAATTCACAAGGAATTAGCTTGGCATTAAGGAAACACAGCAAATAGAGGCAACACCACCTCACCAACCCCCGCCACCAAAACCATGAAAGCATCTGTAAGGATATTCCACAAAGCAGTGGCACTCACTCTGTGTGCAACCTGATCCTGCCAGGGAGTGGAAGGGAATAGCATATCACTTCCTGCTGGCTTTGGCAATGGTGGCACAGAGAACAAGTGTTCAGACCTGTTCAGGAGCAGCGTGGAGATCCCACAAGTCTAGTGACTTGGCCAAAGATGTCTCTCAGGCCAGAAGGTATTTCCAAGAAGTTCTGTGTCTTGGGATGGTAGGACTTTGTGCAGCATAGAAGCGTGGGGCTGCTGTAACCGTTAAGACGTGTACCCAAACAGCAGCATATGTGTGGGGAATTGCAGAGGAGTGAAGAAAAAAAGTAGAAACTGACAGTGTGAGAAGGCAGGACCAGATATGGATGAGTAACAGAAGAGTGGTGCTAAGCAGAGCACTTGCTAGGACAGATCTAGACACCAGGGAGGGGAAACAGAAGTACCACTGATCCAGAGCAGGGTCTTGTTGCTCCTTCAGCCCAGTACCTGCACCTCATGGATGGGGAAGATTTCACCAAGGACATATTTCTGTAGGACAGGGAGAGGGGAACTGGTCTGGGGGCTCCTGGCTCACAAGCAAGTTACTTCTGATATTCTCAGAATGACAAAGGTTTGCAGACGCTACTGACAGCTGTTGCCATTGTGCTCAGTCTGCCCCAAGACAGACGTTCATGCTGAGACCCTGCAGAATTCACAAGTCTTTGTTTACATACTCCAGGCTTTAAGCACTTGCAATTTTGTGGCCTGCCCCACACACCCTAAAAACTTGTCCTTAACAGTTATCTCTGGATTTGAAACTCCTGTAAAAACAAAAACAACTGGTTTTGGCTGCTGTGCCAGTCTCTATCCATAAAAAGGAGACTGATTTTTCTCTCTGGGTAAAGTAAAAGGTTACAACAATATTTAGTTTGAACTTTCTTGAGATCAGGCATTTATTTTCTCTCACTCTCTCAGTGTGTACATGTGTACATGGAAAGTACCTTGAAGTGAGTCAGCATTACTCAAAGTGAATCATTGGTCACTGCTTCCCTGGGACATTCATTCAGTGTTGCATGCAAGTTTTCTATTCCTTCCAAGCCAGGATGGGATTATTTGTGCTGCTTCCAGACTGCCGTAAACATTAAGGCACTGGTTTAGAAACCAAACAAGGGACTATCTCATACCCACTGGTATCTTGAGGGAAGGCTTGATAATGGACCACTACTACAGCAGTAACGAGAAATAGAAATGTTTTAATCTCCTCTCCAGAACAAGAGGCTTGCCTCCATCTGGTTTAGCCTACAGCACCTCAGAAAAGTTTGTTGTCTCATAAAGCACTAGTGTCTCCAAGTAGAAGCAGCAGAAGTGTCAGAGCTCTTACCTCTCTTCCTGTCATCAGGCATCCTCTCAAGTCCCAGGGCAATGTAGATTCTGAAGTGAATTTGGAGGGTACCTAAGAAACATAGAGGAAAGAGAATGATCTGCATAACAAGAGCTTTGGAGAAGAAGATTTGATTTCTTATCTGGTGTTTGCTTCAGATTCCATTCTTAGGGCACATCCTGGTATGCAAGGATAAATTTCTGATACTCCAGACAAATTGTCCTTGTCAGGAACAATTTCAAAGCATGTACTTTCTCCATGAGCTGCTTCACTCAGTTCATTCCATGGACACAGGAGCTGTTAGTCCTTCTTTTTAACAACTTCCTGTAACACTGTTTGGAGGCTTTTTCTTCCCATTTCAAGAAGCCACAGCCTTTCCTTTCAATTAGATACCAACTCTGACAATAACCTCCTGGGGAAGACCTGTGTCTCCTCCCTCTCCAGCAAAAAGTGGTGACATAGCCCTGTCCCAGGCTGGCAAGCAGCAATACCCCAGCATCGCTCCGTTGGCCATGGTAGCCCCCTGCAAGAGCCAGGCTGTCTCTGCCAGGGCTGCTTGCATGGGTGACACCTTGATGCTTTCCAGGGGAGGCCCAGCATGATGCTTTGAGCACTGGGGAGGAAGGAGACCATGTCTTGTCTCATCCACAAGACTCCTGGGCCTCACAGGTCCTGGCCCAGGTGGCAATTGCTCCCCCATTCCCTGATGTTGCTTCTGTGGCTCCCTGTGACAGAGTCCAGCCCTTCTTCAGATAATCCGTATTTGCTGCACGCATCAAAGGAGATAACCAGTGGTGTAATCTGCCTTCTCTGGCTTTAGAGGGCATTCATGATGGGAGTGCTGGTCTTGGAGTGATGCTGCCTTGTACCCACCACTATTTCCACTAAAACTGAAGTACAGAAGAAAACACAAATTTGGTTTACTTTGTCAGGTGAAATTGACCCTATTTTGGGGAGAACAGGTGAAAAGTATGAGCTTTTGTGCGTTTACAATTTCTTCAAGCAGTTCCACATTCAATATGAATGCAAGAAAACACATTTGTGTTCAGTGTGTGCAGAGGGAAAGGTATGTGTGTGGATCTGCTGGTCTTGCGAGCCAAGGCTGGTGTGAGAGCAGAGGCCATGGGGTGTTTTGTTTTGCTCAGGTCAGCCTCAGTGGCTCCACAGCACTGCCCACTACTCCAAGATGCATGGGATAGATGGGCAGTTCTGGCAGTGGGTAGGCACCCAGCTGGTGCCCCTCAGGAACCCTCCCCCTGGCCATGTACTTAAATCATGTTCAGTCACCCTTGTGGTTTTGACTCCTTCAAAAGTTGGGTGCAGCTGAGGGTGGAGCCAGGGCCTTGGAGGGAGCATTCAGGAGTGAGGCCAGCTGGAGCCGGCCATGGCAGGTGGCCAGGGGGGATTTCCCTCACTAGCTGGGCTGTTTCTCTCCTTCCCCTCTTGCTGGCCCCATGGGGGCTCACTTGGGAGCTGGAGGGCTGGAGCAGCTCCCCATGCCTTGTGCCAGCAGAAAAGGGAAAGGCAGCCAGGGAATCTCTGGAGCTCACTGCTGTTGGCCGGCGGGAGGTCGAGGAAGAGCCCAGCTGGTGAGTGGTTTGGGGAAAAAAAAAGAGAGAGAGGGAAAAAAAAAGTTAAAATAGGGACAAGAACACTGGCATTTATGAATGACTTGGCATAGCATCTGCTCTTGGACGCAGTAACTGACACAGAGTTTCCAGAAGTCTCATGTGTCCAAACGAGAGTGGTTAATATGCCCAAGATGCCTATTGCTTTAGTCACTTCAGTTCCGGAGAAAGGCTGGGGGTGGGGGGAAAAAAAACCCCATCATTTACAAAGATTTTTCAAATTTTTTTTTTAGAAACCAATTCTGTGCAGGCTGTAAAGGGACTACACCTATGGAAGCAACGTTAGGACAGCCTATCTCTGCTGTATGGAGAAAGGCAAGGGGTGGATCTGCACTTACAGTCTTTAACCTTTGGAAATTCAGCATGCAGCTGAGTTGCTGAAAAATTGGTATTCCTGGTTTTGCATATGGGCCACTATGGTGCACTATTTACTCTCTTGTTTTGCTGGGGGTGAGGCCTGCTTTGTGCTTGTAAAGCAGCTGAAAGCAACAGCAACCTCTTCGTAACAGTATCATCCTGGCTACTATGTTTTCCTATAATGAAGTTGCATGAAATTATCTCTTCAACACACTGATTGTGGATGCAAAGGCAGCCACAAACCTAAGAGTCAAGAAGCTTTGTCAGCTGAGGTTGTGAAAGCAGGAAAAGGGAGAAATCTAGGTGATCTTTTAAAGTTGGAGACAGGGTGGGAGGAGGCAGCATGAAAGCCTGTGCTTGGTTCACCCGGGAATGGGTTTAAACTAAACTAAAGCACAAGGCTATAAGTAAACCTGAAAGCCAGGTACCTAAACCCCATTTTGAATTAGTTTTTGTGATGACTGAGAAGGAAAGAGAGAGTAAGTGAATCTAACCACAGAACCACAGCTTTTGATGACCTTGGCTGTGAAGAGGGCAAGGACTTAGGGGGAGAAAAAAAAATGTTCCTATTACTTTTGGGTGTGTTGTGCTGACTGGGATTTATTCAAGCAAGACAGGTCTTGCAGGATGGGACACACAGTCCAGGGGATGTAGAAGGACGTCAGTAAAAGTAGGATTAAGGTCAAACACAGGACTGAAAAAGCTTGTGAGTCTCTTAGAGGAAAAGGTGAGGGGATATTAATAATCCCTCTGAGATATTCTGTAAAACAGGAAAATAAAGTCTGCCCAATCCAAAATGAAGTTATTGAGTAAGAAATTTTACTGAACAGAGATGCTGCTGCATCCTTCCCAGAGAGAAACTTTTATAAAGGGCTTGTAAAAGGGCCGTTTGATGATTCAGTATCTTTACTATATGCCACCATAACAGACTGCTGTGCTAGTGACCCTGCATAGTTTTTCTAACCACAGACCGAAGGAGGATAATGACATATCTCAACATCCCTTGAAATGGTGTCTTACTTTTCCACATCCAGAATGTTGGAACCGTAAAAAATAGTGACCTAACAGATTTTTTCACGAGTAGCAGCATGAGTTCTCTATATGAAGTGCATATACACTAAATTGAGTCAAACATCGCAAATCTTTGTGGCATAAGACGCCACACGGTCTTTTACAAGCATCCAGGCTTACACCTTCCAAAGAGCTGGGTATAGAATATAAAGCAGGTTAGACCCTCTNAGTTAACTTACTGCTTTCTTGTCAATCTTTTTAATGATGTGCCATTAGGTAAATTAAAGAATAATTTCAATTTTTAGCCAATAGTAATGGCTAAAGTATTTTTTTTTATATTATCTTGCAAGTTTCCTCCAGTAACTACGAAACAAGACAGAACCTTGATCACTGGCATTTTTTGCTATAAAATACTATCAAATGAGGCTGCCAGCTCACAAATCTTTATGGTCCCAGGGTCATCTGCACAAGGTCATACAACAATGGACCACTCTTATGTTCTCCATTGTTTCCACAATCTATTTTTAAATGCAGTGAAAGCAATGAAATTCACTCTATCTCTCCTTAGGAGATATTCCACAGACTAATATGTCATTAGAATGCTTTTTTTGATTGCTGTGAAGATGTATTGATTACATTGCAATTGTATCTGAAGATTCTGACTGGGAATTTGTAACTGAAAGCTGATGACAAATGTGGTTTGCTTTGCTTGGCATTGTTTCTGACTCTGCTCTTCCAGCTTCTCTCCAAAACCTTAATTCTACAGTGTATGTGTTTTGCAGTTATGTTCAGAATGTACAGTATTAGCGATACTGAGCAAGAATGAGCTGACAAAAGGTTTTTTCCGTTGGACAAAAATATTGTAAACATTTTAAGCTTTCTCAAGATCATTCTTATTTTCCTTTCCTCTCTCCCGATTTTCTATCTGAAAACATACAAACAAAAGGTTACATTAATTTTCTTGATGTTTCTGACAAAATCTTTGGACATTTAGAAAGAATCAACAAAAGTTATTGAAACACTTCTGGTTCTAGACGTCCTGCATACGGTACTAGGAAGGGGTAATTGTTACTTCTTTACCTTTTTAATGGAAATTTTCTTGTAGGCTCACAATTCCAGCAGACCTGTTCAGAATGGTATAGGGTAGTACTGCAGTTGCTCAGCCAACAAAGTTCAAACACAACTACGAAATGTACATGGTATTAAGGTATGGGTAAACCACAGATTCATACATCAGCATAGTAAAGTCATCTGTTTTGCTCTGCATTTCTTTCCTAGCAGTTCTTAACATTTGATTTGCTTTTTTGGCTAGTGCCAAGCACTGAGCTGACATTTTCATGAAACTACCTATCATCACACACCGGCTTCACTATAATTTTCACTGTTTTTCTTACTGCCTCAAGAAACTTTGTACCACCAAGAAAACTTTACCTCCCTGCTTACCTCCTGTTTTCCAGGTCACTTATAAAGTGTAGAAAAGCACAGGTCACAGAGCACAGCTGTTGTTGGGTGACTTCCTTCCTTTGCAGGAATTGACCATTACCTGAGATCTTCTGTTTCTTTTTATGAACTATTTGTACCTGTCACGACTATCCCTGCTGTACCATGGCTGCTGAGTGTCCTTAGAGGCCTCAGGTGAAGGGATTTGTCAAAAGCTGTAAGAAATCCAAGTAGACTGTATCATGTAAATGGCCCTTATGCAAATGTTTGTTCATCTCTTCAAAGACCTCTAAGAGGCTTGTAAGAAGGGACTGCTCTTTACAGAAGCCATGCTAACACTTCTCAATTAGATTTTATTTATCCAGGTGCCCTCTGGCTTTGCACTTCATTGTAGTCTCTACTTTTTGGTATTGTTAGACTAACAGGCCTGTAGTTTCCTTCAATCTTTAAAAAAAAAAAAAAAAAAGTCAACATTCAGTCCTCCAGTACCAATGTTGTTTGATGTGAGAGGTTACATATGCTGTTAATAATTCAGCTATTCCATCCTTTGGATTGCTTGGTGAATGCCTTCTGCTTTGTTGACTTGTAACTGTTCATTTTGTCAGCCTGGACTGTGACTTCTTCCACAGCAGCTTCAGTCTTGGAGAGATGCTCCTTTCACTCCCTTCTTTTTCCCCCAAAGAAAGTTCTCTTCTGGGCATCACCCCAGTTTTTCTGCAGTTCATGCTGGTGCACAGCATTCATTTAACTTCCCTGCAACATTCTCCCCTGCTCTCAGCCCTCCTCCCACACCCTTGCTGTCAGTTGGACTTAATTATTCTTCTGACCTTTTTGCTACTCATGATGCAGAAAGAGGGTTTAATAAATAACTCAAGTCCTTTTGCTGGTTTCTCCTCTTTTTTACCTGCATTTCTGCATTTAGTGGCACAGTTACTTTCCCCTTTACATGCTTGCCTGGAAACAACTTTAGCTTTCAGAATTCTTAATTTTTCTGTTTAACCACATTGACTTCCTTACTCTCCTTACTCTTTCAGAGAAATTTAGATACAGCTGAATAACTGATAAATGTGACAGTCATACTGAAAGGGACTGGAACAAGCTCAAATAAGAGGAGACTTGAAGGCAAAACATAAATGCCTGCTTATCTTTTGTTCTGCTTTCCCTTTGCTCCCTGCGCACTGCCACACTCTGCACAAAAAAAAAAAAAAGAAAAAAAAAAGTTCTTTTTTCCAGAGAAAGTATTTTACAAATATGGTGTCCTTATTTCAAGAAGATGCATTTCTGTACTTCAGCAAACAGGTCTGGGCTAAGGAGAAACAGCTGATTACAGTAAAGTGATGCTGATATGACAGCATTGGAGTCCTTGCCTTGAGTTCTTTTCTGGTTTATGAATCTCATGTGTCTCATGACTCTAATTCAGTGCTTCCTTTTTCTTCCATTTCCCTACTCCTTTCCCATTGTTTAACACACCATAAGGTGGGAGGTGAGTGGCCTGCCCGGCTGCTGCTGCTGTGTGTCACTGATAGTCCTTACATAGGGCTGCAGACCCATTATGGTTTCCAGTCATATTGACTGCATCCATTTAAGCTGTGGCTGGTACTCTAAGGGGTGGAGAGATTTGTTTATTCCTCCTTCCTCCTTGCCCCCAGGTCTGCACCATTTGCCAGAAGTCCTGTTCTCCATTAGGCAGAAATCCTCTAAATCAAAGAATGACCTGAATAGCTTAATTAGCTTTGGAGGTGGGCTTATAATGGAAGTGGCGATGGTGAGAGAAGTACCTAAGCATTTCTGTTTGAACAGCACAGTCGTAGAGTTAAAATGCTAGTGGTCAAAGAATATTGGGCACCTAATTTCTTCATATACTTAATCTGCCTTAAATACTCTTTTATTTTAGCTGTCTCCACTGTGCTGATAAACTCCAAATTTCCTTCACTTACTCACTCTCACTGAAAACACTGATTTCTTTTTTTAATGGATACATAAAAAGTGTCTGATAAGAAGCTAATCACTATCCCAAAGTAATTTCCCACAGAAAAAAAACCACTTAGCAAAAATGTATTTTTCTCAATTTTCTTCTTTTTTTTTTTATAGGGAAAGGGTTTTATATCCCTTCTCTCCTCCAAATTTTTAAAACAAAGTTTTGAGGTAAGCATGCTAGTTTGGGGAAAACCTAAAATGAGTCATTATTTCTTTCCTCTGCCACTTTAATTCCATTTTTTTTGCACATTTTTCCTTCATTTTCCAATAATATCCAGAAGAAGACAGGAGAGTGAGTTACAGAGAAATACCAAATTAAGTTTTCTTCCTGCAACTGTGAATGGAGGGCCTCTAAATTCCTAAAGTCCTCATTTGGAGGTCATTTGTGGAATTTGTAGGGAAAATACTTTTCAGTTCTTGATCATGCTGGCTTTTTGCTGCCTAGGAAGAACGCAACTCAAAATGCATCTAGCTTTGTATCAGGCTGGTCTTGTTTTATCCCTTCAGCTTGGTTTTCTTTATGTTGAAGTATCTGCCTGTTGTTCTAGTGAGAGACCACCTTCCACATGAGCTGCTGTCACTTTTTGTGTTCCTGTTGTTTCTGTGAGTCCCTCCTCAATAATGGTTGAATCTGGTGACACCTGTGCAGAAAGGCTGTTACTTGGTTATATTCATGGCATCATGGGCATTGAGGATGCTCATGGAAGAGATGATGAACACACAGCAGCAGTGAAGATCTAGCTGTTCTTTAAAGCTGTGCTGGTGATAGGTGACACATGCCAAATGGCGATACTAATACCTCCCCATGCTATCTATGGCCATTTCCCCATAGTGCAGCGAGGTACCGTGGAGGTCAGCCATCCTCTGACAGGCATGGAGGAGACAAAGTGACTCAAGCTCCACCATGCAGCAGTCCAGGATGAGGACCCTCTGTCACAGCCAGGTGAGACCTGAGGTGCTTGGAGCAGAGTGGTACCTTTGCACCAGGAGACTGGCATCCTTGCAGCTCACAAGGGAAGATGTTCATCGCTCCAGGACTGACTGCTCACTTTGGAGAGATGGTGGTGTTGTTTGGGTGATGGCAGGCCATGCTGGAGGGCCATGAAAAGCATGCAAATGTCTGTGTGGTGAGCAATGGAGCCAGTGAGCTCCAGGAGAAGCCCTGTGCTGGCCAGGGTACTGACCCAAACCATCCTGCGGTCGCTGAGCTCAACAGCTTTTCTGTGGATTTACACTAAGGCATGATCCACCTCACCCTGGGCACAAGGTACCCAGATGTGACAGGCCCACTCCTGCCATGTTGGAGGGACCACAGGTCCCAAAAGTCTGAGATATGGTCTGCTGATGTGGCCTGTTGTCAGCAGGTTCGGCTCCCTGGAACGCAGAGTAGACCTTGACAGTGCCAGAGACAAGCAATGCCATGGGCCATCAGCCTCACCCTGGTATTCCTGTTTAAACAACATAGCAGGTTGGACCTGTCTCGATGAAGTGCAATACAAAGAAGGAAGAACTGGCCTCCTGCCCACACCAGGACAATGCAGATTGAATAACTCTCACATTCCTTCCTGGCTTGACTTTGCATATGCAAAACCACCCACGGTGGGGGCTTTGCTATGTGCTCATGCCAAAATAGAGATTCTGTGCATGAGCAAGACTCCTGACATCTCCTGTCATGTCTTGTGGTTGGGTAATCTGTGGAGCTCTTCGTTGACTGCCAAACACAGCTCCAGGAATGAATTCTTGTCTCATTGTCTTTAACTGGTGCGGGTGTGCCTTCTACAGCACTGCAAGAAAAGCCCCTCAGTTACGTGGCTGTGTGCCAGTTCCATGGGCCTGCACCCTCTTTCTAAGTCTTGGAGGATTCCCTTTTTCTGCCAATTGTTTCTTGATCACCAAGCTATTTGGGAAGTAAGGAGACTTTTGCACCACTTTCAAACAATCTGCCTCAAGGGCCTGGACATCTATTAGGACTGTTGGGTGCAACTGTGGTATGAAGAGTCAGGATGGTGTCCATCTTGTGTTTTCTGGCCATTTGGAAGTCTCCGGCCAATGTATTATTAACTTTATGTTTTTGTGTTGGATAAGGGAAAAGAAATGTTTTGTTCAGAGAGTTTTTCTTATTTTGCCAGTATTTTGAGGGAAGACCTGTTTGTAGGACCTAGCTTCTGCATCAAGAGACAAGAGGTTTCAGTATTCTCTGATGGTATTTTCCTTTTTGAAATATCTTTCTCTCCCCCTCTCACCTGTGTTGTTTGAAGCCTTGAGAAGAAATGCAGCCTTTTTTATTTTCTCCTTTCATTATGAAAAAACAAAGTCCAAATCTCTTAGTGACTTGGCAGCTACATTATTATACAAGGTGAGCAAAATGAAATGTAACAAAAGGTAATATAAAAGGTTTTGTCGATGGGTGATGGTGGGGGAAATCTATATGCAAGAGCAGGAAGTAATGACCTCTTGAATGAGGTTGTAAATCAGCAGTTAATTGCAGGTAAATATTTTATAAGGATTTGAAGTGTCATGCTGCCCTCTGATAAATCTGAAACAAGTGATCAAGTCTCAGAGCCCTGCATTTGCAAGCAATATCTGCTGTGAAATCCATGCAGATTAGTACTTCCATTGTTTGCAATTGGTTCAGAACAGTGTTCACAAGCAGAGCGTCATAGCCTTGCTCTAGCCGCAATGTGGGTGCACTTCAGATCCTGTTGTCTTGTTCTGCACTGAGTGTAGGTTTTAGTTTATTACATCTTCTGTACAACTGTCCATATGGAAAACAACCTGTGCCTCTGAAACATTAAAAAATAAAATAATAATAACCCAGACCCTCAGGTTGTTAATTTGGAGAGCTACTCACAGAATAGATCAAGTTTATCTTGTAGATTCCTTAAATGAAAGGGAGTACTTAAGGGTGAGTTAGGATGTCTGAGGTCCTGTAAGACCTACTTTATTTCTACTACTAATTTAACTTTTTTCCTCATTAAACTAAGAGAAGCCCAAACCAGAGGTCCAGCCATGTCACACTAGAATTGTAAAGATACAGGGCAATCCTTTCTGTGTGGAGCTTCACCTGAATGGATGAGATAGGAAAGACCAGAAAGGAAAGGGAGACAAGAAGTGGGTCAACAGTAGTCAGGATTTTGCTCTTAGGTTTCTGGATGCAGGCTAGTTTCCAGTTGTATGGTCTGTACACAGTAAGTGTCAAATGAAGAGTTCGTGTCTCTGTTCTGCTTCACCCTGGTTATTTATTGTCAGGTATCTGGGGTCACTAGGTGTCACAGGAAAGCCGGTGCTGCAGCTGCTTTTGTGCATCCATAACTAACAAGTTACTCTTGGGGACCAGCTACTCATGTGCTCTCACAAAAGGAAAGCTGTCTTGGCCTGTCATTGGTGGTGGAGACCATATTTCAAGGTATTGTTTGGAACTGAAAGTGCTACATTTGGGGGGAGGGGCAGGAGATGGGGCAGTTCCTTAATTTTACTGCAGTGGTACAGGGCATAGTTTTTGGCAGGTGGCTGCTGCTGCTGTTACACAGAATTGACTACTTCTATTTTTGTTTTTCTTTTTATCTCTTCTTTCTGTTTCTTCTTTTTTTAATGTTTCCTGTAAACTATTCAAGGTTTAAGTCAGAGCACGCATTTTCTTTGCTTGACTTGGCTTAGTCTGAAGCCTCTGTCATCTCTTAATTAAATTATTTTACAAGGGGGAAGGGGTGGTGCTGGGAGAACACATGGCACCACAGAACCAGAGAAAGTGTTTTGTGATTAATTGTCTCACCGATTCCAAGGGTTTTTTTGTTTCTGATTTTTCTCTCCTTTTGCCCTAGTGCCTGCCAACAGCTATGCAGGGCAGCAGGTGCTGAGAGCCAAGCTGTGCTTGGAGAAACGGCTCCGCAGTACTTTTCCTTCTGGGAGAGGATTTGGTTTTCATTTCCAGCTTCTCCAGTTCAGGTCACCAGTGTGCAGCTTGGGAGGAGCTGGGAGGAGGGGGAGCCTCTCTGATTCATTGTGGCAGTCTGCTCCTCCTCTGATTTCATGCATGATGTACAGCACGCTGAACACCCTTCTGTCTTTCTGACATGCCTCCAAGGTCCTCTTCATCGTAGTATCTGAACACTGTGTGATCTTCATTGTTGTTATCCTCCCAGCACAGGAAGAAGACCATGTTTCAACACCTGCACCTTTCCGACATCCATAACCTTTATCATTTTCTGCATGCTATCATTTACTTTTCAAGGAGGTTAGCTCTTTATGATCAAAGTCTTGGACATTTTATTATGTAATCACAAAGTCAGCTGGCAATGAAAATCTGTATTACATTAGGGCCTGTAGAAACACAGATTAAAAAATGGTCCCTACCTTGGAGATGTTATAATTCCCTCTGCAAGGTTCCACTTAGAGGGAAAATGAATTCCAGAGGGGCTGGCAGGTGGGGTCTGTGTCAGTGCGTGAACATGGATGTGCTTGGGTGCTCTGCTCCTAAGGAACTGAGTGCCAAGAAAGCTGTATGAAATGGCACGCTCATGAGAGTTTATTGCTACAGAGCTGGAAGAATAAATAACACTGCTGAACGTGAATTTGTCCTAGTTGGTTTTTAAGGCAGAATACTTCCAAAGCAATGTAACACTTTCTTATAAATATGAGGCTGTAAATCCTTCACTTGAAAAGGGTTCCCATGCCCATATTTCAGCCCCAGGGGTGATGTTTTCTATGATGTAAAGCTTTTTCTCTTCTACTGAGTCCCCACATGTCCCATTTGTTGCAGGCGGGATTTGTGATCCCACTTGCTCACAGAGGACACTTGTGACATTGTGGAAAGAAACTTTTCCCTGGGAATCATCCCTACTAACAGCGATGGCTGTTCCATGTTTGAATCTGCTTATCCTTGTAAGATGTGTTTGCCAAAGAGGAGATTTTATATGTGTAGAGGGAGCACTGGAGTTTCAACTTCCTGGCACTCAGCTTTGCAGGCTGTTCTAAGAAAACACATCCGTGTGCTTTCACATTGTGAAAGTGATGTGGAAAAACTTTGCAACCAATTTAGGTGTATAGAGAAAATTATTGTGATGGGAAAGTTTAAAAGCAGCAGCCCTGGATGATCAGAAATGCTCAGTGCGTATACATAGAGTACCCATGGCCTGTTTCAGTTCTTCTTTGTTTGGTTTTTGTTTTTTTCTTCTTGAAGGGGCTGGAGGGGTTTACAGTTCTGGCAAAAAGAAAACAGGTATCATAAGGTTTGAATTACTTTGAGCACTTGGAAGAAGTTTTTTCTTTCAGAGTTAGGAAAAGATATGAAGTGCAAGCAAATCTCTGCCTATATTTACATATTTTAAAAACTAAAGCCAACTTTGATTAGAGTCTAAATGAAACGTAATACTTGTCAGGCCTTCGTTTTCTGCCGGGAATGAAAATAGAAGGATAAGTGATTTGTTTCAAGATAATCAGGGCAATGTAATCAGAATTATGGTAGCAGTTGGAGTCTGAAGTGAAGATCAAAGTGTTTAGGATACTTTAGGAAGGCCTGTCAAGATGGTCTTCACAGCAGAGAACTTGCAAAGATGGGCACAATACCTGGGGGAAGGATAAAGCTTTTACTATCTGACTGAACATATTTTGTCAGAAATGACAATCTCTCTCCCAGGTGCAGAAAAGAAGAGAAAGCTCTGGTTGATCATCTGGCTAAGGACTGGTGAAAGGTGGTGAGGGGAAAAGAGTCCTCATAAAGACATTGTTCTTCATGCAAAAGTGAAAGACAGCAAGCTCCTCTGAGTGCAGTGTCTGCCATTCCCATAGGCAGGAAGTGCCCTTGCATGTTATACCCATATTGTTGGTCTGATCCTTGTGTCAGAAGGAGCATTGTAATAAGAGAAACCAACCTGCCTCTTCTTCCTGTAGAACAGCAAAGGACAGCCCCCTGCAGCTATTTATCCCATTAATGCAAGCAATCACCTTTCTTCACAGGACTCCACTCCCATTTAGTTTCCAAATGAAGGAGCTGGGTACTAATTTCCCCTATCAATCCAGTGGTTGCTGATTTTTAATGGGAACTGACCTTATGGCAGAATCAGCTGTTAATAAAGTGTTGCTTTACTCTTCAAATATTTGCATGAACAGTAGATTTTACAATGCCATTTTTTGAGATATTCTCTCTGCACGGATTAAGCAATTAACTTTTTGTTACAGGCAATCCGGGAATACATGTATAATAAATATTCATCATATAAGCAATTGATCTGCAATAATTTTAGAGGAATCTTCCACACTTCTTGAAGGTAACAGGTATATTTTACAATACATGTATTGTAAATACTAATTTCACGTCTAAAATTTCACTGTCTGCAAATGGGATTTCTGAGATTGGGATAGACTCTAGAGCCTTTTAACTGTATGTTTGTTATGGGTTTGTGTGGCGCGGTTTTCCTTGGTGGCAGGGGAGGGGGGCTGCAGAGGCGGCCCCTTTAAGAAGTTGCTGGAAGAATTCGCTGCCCCAAAATGTCAGACCCGCGCGCCAAAATGTCGGACCTGCGCCCCAAAATGTTGGACCCGCCTCTAGGCGGGGAGTGACGGTGGTAGCGCCTCTGGGAAACATATTTAAGAAGGGGAACCAGTAGTGTGGGGTTGGGAAACCTGAGAGGAACGTCGCTGCCGACACTGGAATCATGGAAGTGGAGGGGGAGGAGGAGGAGCCTGAGGAGGCTGATGGCCCTGCAGCCCAGGGGGGTGAACGGTGTAGCGGAAGCTCCCAAAGGTGGCCGTAACCCCATGGTAAAAAACGCGCTGAAGCAGTGTGAGACGAGAGAGCAGCCCGTGGAAAGGACCCGGGCCAGGGGAGTTTGTGAGGAACTGCAGCCCGCGGAAAGGAACCACGTTGGAGCAGGGAACGAGAGAGGAATCTTCCCCCTGAGGAAAGAAGCGGCAACGACGATGTGTGGCGAGCTGACTCAACCCCCATGCCCGATTCCCCTGCGCTGCCGGGGGGAGGAGGTAGACAGCATCGGTAGCAAACTGAGCTGGGAAGGCGGGAGGGGTGGGGGGAGGTTGTTCTGATGTTTGTTTTCCCTTCCTAATACCCTTGTGTTTTGTTTCTGTTTTGATTTGTAGTAAATTAAATTGATTTTGTTTTTTTCCCAAGTTGAGCCTGTCTTTTGCCCGTGACCATAAGTGGGGAGTGATCCCTCCCAGTCCTTGTCTCGACCCACAAGCCTGCCTTTGTATTTTCTCCTCATCCCAACGTGGCTAGGCGAGGGGGTGGGGGGTGAGTGAGCGGCTTCGTGGTGCTTTGTTACCGACTGAGCTGACCTGAAACCACGACAATGTTTGAGTTGGTCTGTTCAGACGTCCAGCTTTTGAATCCAACTGCAAGAGGAGGAGGCTTCAGTTATCTTTGCTTTGGGGAAAAAACGCCCTGCTGAGACATTTAACCTATTATAAAATGACCTCATGTTCTCTGATTATCTTTTGCCAATCCAACCATCTCATCATAAGAAAGACACTTAGAATGGTATCTTCCAAATGAATTGACCATAGAAAATTCTGTGGGATTATAATGTTGGCATTTGTTCTGAGGCTGAACAGCAAAAGCAGGACAGAAACTGACATGTTTTCATGAGAAAAATAGTTTTTAGTATCTCTTCCACTCTTATTCCAGAGATCAGTCTGATGGCATCAAGGAACGGTTGGTTAAAAATCAATTGAGAAAGGAAACATACAATGTAAAATGGGATCCTCATTTCGTAGTCACCTAGTAGGCTTTAGAAAAATCACAAAACAGGTGATTTATCTCTACTGTTGCCTTTGCTAGGAACAGGTGTGAGCTTTCTTGCTGCATTTGCAGGCCTTGCTTGGAAAACCAAAACTTGGTACTTTGCAGACCTGTCTCTTTGTGGTACCTAGTCTGTTGTCATGGAAACAGTGAAGGTGGTGTAGCAGTCCCTTACTCCATCCACATCACCAGGCTGCAACAAGGGTCAGATTGCATTGCAAATTGTGTGTGAAATGTGTTAAAGTGACTAAATGCAACACCCACAGGAATGCCACCCTTTATATTTAAAAGGCCAGATCAAAATTTCTGCCTTTAAAGAACCAAGAGAGAGGTATTTGTCATTGAGCTATAAACAGGCTCTGCTCTCCTGGCAAACAACATCTATGAGTAACATAAGCCAAAAGACCTGAATCTTACAGCAAGGACTTGCCCTTATCCAAGGCATTACTGATATTGTTGAAGTGCCAGCCCCCTCTAAGTGTGGATGAAACAGTACTGGGGTAAAAAATCATGGGTCAGTATAGTTAATCTTAATTTAGGAAGAAAAATAGTTCTTTTATCTGTGAAGTATACATTTTTATTGGCATCTATCCAAGGATTTTTTTCTGACATGACTGTTTAAGCAAAATATTCCCTCCTATTTTCCCAGCCCCACTGATAAAGTTATGGTGGTACAACTTTAAATTTCAATCCTTCCTCTGGGCCACATATAACAATTCCCCTTTTTAGTTTCCTTTGTGATTAGAGTGGCATTAGGAGGGTTTATTGTCAAAGCAAATCAATGGCAATATTTTCAAGCTCCAATTACACTGACTGTCTTTTAATTTCTTTCCCCACAGGGAAATTAAAGGGAAATTTCTTTCCCTGCCAGTGTACCTGACCTGTGAGCAGTCAGATGTTGGCAAAAGAGATCTCAAGAATCCATGTGCCATGGTGGGAACGGGAGGATCCCTTCTGAGGGATGCCACTGGGAGGGATGCAGAAGCTTTGAGAGGGTCTCTAGAGCAAGAAGACATGTTCCTTGTAGAAAGGGCAAGTATGAAAAACAGATGAGCATCAAGCTGCACAAGTGAACAAAACAGCAGCCGCAGAGAGCAGAATGCCAAGGGCTTACACTGTAAGGTCCTACCATACATGTCCTAGTGCCCAGATGCTTGGATTCATCTTGGTTCCCAGCACATATTTTTGCATAGGAGTGGACAAACAAGCCACTTGAAGGAAACTTAAGGGCATCCTTGGAATTATTTTCCTATGCATGTGAAGCAAGTGCAAGTAAACACAGTTGTTTTTTTTCTTTTAACTCAGCTATGAAGAAAAAGTGTGCTATAAAAATCATGTTGTAGCTTTTATATGTAGCCCTAATTGTGGCCCCATATATAGAAAAATTACAAAGCCACAGCACATGTTCCAAGTAATAAAATTGTGAATTACAGGCTCCTGCTCAGTGCACTTTCAAGATTTTCTACTTTGTGTACAGATCTTCCACTTTCTGCTGAAAACAGCAACAGAAATGTCTGTGAAGTCAGATCAATCCTTAAAGTAAAGTTTAAGCTTCTATGTTTTAATTAGATATCACCATTTTGGGTTCCAGTTGTTTGCATCTGTGGAATAATTTATAGCAACAGTTGATCTTTAACACAATCCTGCCTAGTCACATTGTGGTCATGGTTAATGATTTCAGTGCTCTGTGGAAAAGTTGTGGGGTAGGGGTGTTTGAATCTTTCAGAAAAACCTGCCCAAATTAACTAGGATCCTGACATGCAGAGTATTTTATACAGACTTGTTAAAAGGCAGATCAATCAAAATCATGGAAGTGATGCAGGGAGCTAAGTGTAGTCACATTGATGACGCCCCTGCTTGCGTAATGCTGTCATTGAGATCTGAAAGCTCTTCTAACTTCATGAAACAGACGTAGTATTTTTGAAGTGTGTTGAAATAAAAGCTCCCTGAAGTAAAGATGAATTTGAAAATGTTACGAGTAGCCTTAGCATAGCCCAGACGCATATCATACTTGAAACAGATGACCAAAAGGTGTAAAAGTGAACATACTTCACTAAAATAGACCCATGCCTCCTTCTGATTGCAGCAACAGTATGCAGACTACAGACGTATGGGACTAATTTAATTTTTTCCTAGAAGTTTAAAAATGCATGGAGGGTTTGTGTCAAGATCCTCCGAGTGGTTTGTTAATGTTTTTGTATTCTAAAAATATAGTGGCCTTTTTTTTTCTTTTGTAAAGTTCCCAGCCATTATGCTCTTGGTCTTGTTCACTTTTTCTCCCTTTCTGTTTCAAGTTTGGAGCTCCAAGGCTTTCTTTTGGGTTTTATCAAATTACACACTGAAGAAAGGCATACATTTCAGAAACAGATGGATTTAATGTGCATGAAAATACATGCCTTTTAAAGAAACTAAATTAGTAGTTCCACTTCTACCCCTTTTTATTGAAGACAGAGCTCTGAGAGATCTCTGGTCTAAAGCATAACTTTACAGACATCAGCAAAATGAGATTTATTTGCATGGAAATTTGACAGAACATCAGAGAAACCATCAGCAACACCAAATCTGACAGTTTCTGGTAGACATGAAGGGAGCTGGGACGGTACTAATAAAAATGCATAGAAAAAAAGGCTTTAAGAATCCATAACCAGCGGTTATTTCAAAACTTATTCACCATATATATTGAGCGAATCTGCAAATTCACAGCCACCCATGTCTCTAAACGTTTGCCTTGCAATAAAGTTAACTGGGAACAAGAAAATTATTTTAGTGGCAAATTAGTGTTCATTCCTTTGCAGGGTGTAGTGTCTCTCCTTATGAACTGAGAACCAAAAGTAAGACCAGATTTTTTTCTGAAAGCACCTGGCTCCCACAAAACTGTGTTACACAGAAAAAAAGTGAAGCAGAATAGTGGTTCTGTGCCTAGCCATGTTTCACCAAGTGTTGCCTTTGCCTTGCTTGCAGTGCTGAATTTGAAAAAAAGTTGGGTAAAATTGTTGTGAGAGGATGGGACAGAGGGAGCTGTGAACATTTCCCATGGGACGGTGCATAGGACAGGGCCAAGTATCCCAGGGATGTGACTTCTTAACTGTGTGGATGTGTCTTAATCTGGAGTCAAAATACTTTTTTGAAATAACTCTGAGTGACCTGACTGCAGGATTCTTCATAGTGTTTCTGGAATAGGCAAAAAAGGCAAAGGGAAAATGCCAATAATACCTTACCTCCCGAGGACTGACCAGGGACTATTTAGACACCTGATTATGTCTACAATTCAGCAAGCTGCTTAATTATATTCCTGATCATTACCATATAATCCAGTGTACCCTTCTTCTGCCTGCTTATGTCTTTCAATGAATAGGAGGATTTGACTGCTGAACAGGCTTGGAGCTGAACACATGCTTTGGGACTTCGCTGAGCCCATGCCCAGCCAGTTGGGTTTGCAGAAGTGCTCAGCACCTCCCTGCTCCCTCCTTCCTGGAGGCTCTGATTTAGAAAAGAATTCTTTAAATGAAGCACTTAGGTACGTGCTGATGAGCTTTTCTGACCAGTAACACATGGAGATTGGCCCAGAATTGTGCTTTATCAAAACAAGCTGCCTCCTCAGTGGGAGCTGTTGAATCCGACCATCAAAGAAGAAAATAATAGTTGACATAAACATTCATTCTTCTCTATAGAAAGCACGTATTTTCTCTTAGAAGTATCTGGAGCTCTGTTAGCAATTGATGAACACCAAGCATGTGACAAGTCAGTTCTAACCAGCAGCAAAAAACATGTGCTCAGCTGTGTTGCCTGATTTCCCTGATGCAGCAAAACTGGATGTGTCACAAGAGTTAGTTTTCTTTTGCCAATGCCTCTGCCAGTAAATGGCCACATTCCAACAATNTGAAATTAAATCTTAATTTGCAGTATGTTTTAGAGTCTTAATAAAGTTTTTCAGATCATCAGCTAATCATCAAACTGAAAAGGTTTTTTTAAGTTTTCCTGAATTGTATCATCCACCTCTAATAAGTATTCCAATGATCTCAAGGACTGTCTGAATTTAGGGCTTTTTTTTTTTAATACTTCCTCTCTCAACTTGTGATTAGATGATTCAGTATTTTGAATAAATGCAGCTAATCCAGCCACATTTTACTACATGAATGTGCACAACGAGCAGTAATTTGCATTCTTTAATTTTACACCATGTTCTAAATGGTACATAGTTGAGAATTAGTTGCTTTGTTTTGTGCCTGCAGCTATTACAACCTCATGGTTCTCCCCCTTCACCTCCACTATACACAGTTGTGCATTTTACCCCCAAATTTGTCAGGATCAGAGTGTTGACCTGCTGAAGCTGGCAGGGGAATTTTGTGATTCCTGGGTTGAAGACCAGAATCCCAAAAGACTTGAAAAAAATTGTCTTGCTGAATCATGAACCATTGACATCCTCCCTACAGCTATACATTTTAACACCTCTCCCTCAGATCATCTGGTTATCCATTACTTTTCTGGGTCCCAGTCCCTTGGTAATGAATATAAATGTAATGTAAACATACTCTCAGGCTATTTTTTTCTAACAAATCAACTAGCTCCTTTTGAAAGGAAAGCTGGGTGTGCGGTGCTGCATGACAAGGAGCGTTCCTTGTAGATAGTACAGTTGAGACACAGCAGGTTTATCTCTTTCCATTCCCATGGTACTTCACTGTTAGCCCAGAGGGCTTTGTGCCATCTAACATACGCATGTCCATGGTATGCTACTAAAAGAAGTATTGTGGTGGAGTGAGATCTCCATGGTTAAACATGTTTGAATCTTAAAAATCACAACGAAAGTATTATCTCAGGGCTGCAGGGGGAGGATGAGGTGCCCATGATGAAATTTGGTGAGTTCCTCTGAGACAGGTCAAGGTCCTGGTGCACTCTGCATGGTCACTTCTGGAGCACAGTGTGCTTTCACAGGGGAAGGGCTAAGCGCCATGGGAATGCTGTACAAATTTACCAGGAGGAAGGCAAACAAAGAAGTGAAGAGATGTACATAGGTGATAACAAGGTAAATATTAGAAAAGTTGGCCTGTATTATACTAATATAATAGGATATCAGTAAGGAACAAATAGACATTCATGGCTGGTTAGGCTGAGAACAGTACCAGCCTGAGCTGATAACATTTCAGCTTGCTGTTGGCACAACTTAGACTGAAATTGTGGCATTCAAAAACATATAGGAAGACTAAGATGTCAAGATCTCTACAGTTTTTGCTTTCTCAGTTTGCATGGGGCAGATCTGACAATCATGGAGGAAAAACCATGGCAGCAGAGTGTTGTGTTGATGCAAAGGCAAAGATATCTCCATTTTCCCCTTTCCCATTCATTTAGAGAGCCTTCACCTTGAGGACATCACATCTCAGTGAGCCAGGAAGCTACCAGAGTTGTATCACACATTTTTTACTTGTTCAGTGAAAGGTCTGACTTTCCTCATACCTGAGCTATGGATGTTAATGGAGGTGTCCACCAATTTCAGTAGAATATGTACTAAGCTCTGCTGTGGAAGGGGTACCATTTTTGATATCTCAGTCATAAATGACACTGCCTCATTCTCTGGTGCTCTGAAAGGGAAACCGCTTCGATCTCCATTCCCCAAAATTTCTTGTCACCTCCGGGCCACAGTGTCCCATGCTGTGAACAAATGCTGTCTTGCAGCCTTGCTTTTTGAACATTGTATGATGACAAATTACAGGACACAGACATCCTTTTCCTGTGTATTTCCTAGGAACATTAACACACTTGAAGGCTATGTCAAAGAACAATAATTCATCACTATTTTACACAGTAATGGATAATATTGTCTTAAAAATGTTGCTATCCCTTAACACATTACATAAACACAGCAGCTTAGCAGAACTAGTAGAAAAGACTGGCAAGGTGGGTAACAATGTTTGAAACATCAAATTACCATGTAGTTTCCTTCGGGTGCCCACGCACCATACGTGTTGCAGCAAACTCCAGCATTGCACAGTGCTAGCACAGAAAGCAGCTTTCCATCTCCGAGACTCCAGCCTGAGCTGGTGGGATGCAGTGTGTGGACATAGAATGGGAGGCTTAACAATACTTGAGGTGGCCTTCTTACTCAGTGCCTAAGCTGCTAACTCAGATCAGGTAGAATTCCCACCTTTGTTGAAATCAATGAGGGGTTCACTGTTGGCTTCATCCTTCATTTCCAGAACCTCACATGAGCTCAAACTCTCTTATCTGAGGTTGTCTTGGGTGCCCATTCATATTTCAATGGGAAGAAAGCAGACATGTTTTAAAAAATCCACTTCATGAAGTCAACAGAGACTAAAGTGTTGGGGTTTTTTTTTTTAATGTCATACACTTCTGAAGCAAATAAGTCTCCTTTACAGCTCACTATGGTTTTGCTAAGATATGTGACAAGCTGGTTTCAAATTACTTTGTTTCCAGCAAACGTACATTTTCTAAACCACTATTTGTTATCTAATGCTGAACAAAATGCTGTTTATTATTTTGTTCCACAGCACCATGAGAACAGCTTTTAAAATGACTGTTTTACAGGGAATTTTAATGTCAGATTCCAGATAATTCTCTTTACTTTAGGATTTTTGCACTAATGAATGTATTGGATGGAAACTGTAGAGAACAGCTGATAAAATATTTTTGGAACAGATTGTGAATAACGTAGGTGGATTATGTGTATTCAAGCTTCTTTTACAATATGATTTACTTGCTTACAGTATTTCCTAGTTCTGTGTGCAGTATGATCAGTTTTGTTTTGCTAACAAGACCAAGTGAGAAAAAGAGATGACAAATAATCTGTTTCCTATTTGTGTTTCCATCTTAATGTGGACAAAAGAAATGTTGTTTCTTAAAAATTTTGTAAGGAATGGTAGATGTTTGATTTTGTGTATTTTTATGTATGTTTGACTACTTGATGAAATGTGGAGGTTATCCATGCAGTTCCTGTACAATAGACACTTATTATTCTGATTTATCTTCTTTTAGTGACCCCTTAATTTTTTTTCTGCTGTGTTACAGGTTCCTGTGCCAAAGCTTTACAATATAAATTACTTCAGGTCTAGGGACACAGAGCTTTTTTCTGGAGATGAAGAAGAGTTAATGATCCCCTACCTTGCACTCCAGTGGCCTATTGGACCTATCATTCCATTGATGGCACTGCCTGTTTCACAGAAGTCTAGTCTACATGGACGTTTAGAGTTAGATGTACAAAGGAACTGGAGCAAGGGGTAAATCCTGGTCTGCAATAAGAGACATGAAAGTGTTTCAAAGGCACGTAAGTAATTTCTCCTACTGCAGTTCATCCCACGTTCACAAAGCGTTCACATGTCTCCCTGGAGAGATTTTTGTGAAGGGCTCACATAGGTGGCCTCTTAGTCCAGATTGCCTTGTGTCATCTAGAAGTGACTTCTTGTTTTTTACATAAATTCAAAAATCAAAACAGATTATTCCCTGTTCTCTCTCAGAGCAGTTCATGAAGAACCAAGTCCCAGCATACATAAAGCAAAAACAGAGATGCAAGAGAGATCCAGGTCTACCCCTCAAAGCTGGCATTTTTAAATGTTAGCCACTTCCTTGATCTTAATAAAGCTAGAAAATAGTTGTGGCTCAGGACCACTATAAATGGCTATAATAAGCTTGTTAATTTTTTAGAATTTTAAATTTTTAAAAAAAATTTATTCTTGGGACATAGATGCCTTCATCTGCCAAAACAGCAACTTTGAACAGCAAATGCCTCACAACAAAGTCTAACAGGAGCAGCTTCACCCTGCCTTTCCTGTTTTGAAGCTAACTGTCCAGACTAAACTTGACTTGAGATATCTGGATGAACCACAGCACAAACCCTTTCCTCATCCTGCCTTTATCTGCATTCACTTCTTAATCAGCTTTGGAAAAATGCAACCCTCTCTGTGCTTCAGCTTGTTCATCTGAGAAGTCACCCATAAATATAGCAAAAACTGTACCTCAGAGAAGCTGTGAGAAGCAAGTTTACAAAGTGTCATGAATCACTGCAGTGAAAAAGCAACCACGATCAGGGAATATTGGTGCTCTTGTACAATTCTTTGCAGGCTACCAAGGATGATGTTACCAAAAGAGAACAACCTGTTTCTCTTGTTTTGATAGCAACAATTGATGTTAAATAACAATTTTCTATTAGCACCCATTCTTTTGCTGTCTGAAATCCTTGGTAAGTCTAAGCAGCATAAGCCTGCTTTAGGATAGTTCTGTGCTAGCATCCTTACACTTGTTTGACCAAACTGTATCAAAGATACTCTTTGATCCCTACCTCTCACTCCTGTGGCATGTAACAATAATTTCTGGGGATGAGGAAGCCAGCATTTTACAATCTTGAAATGGCAAGCAGGAGGAAGACTGAAGTAGGCACATTATACAGAAGACATGTACTTTTTTTTAAAGTGACATATGATGAGATTTTCATGAGGAAATCACTTCAGTGAACTTCTCTGTAGCTGCAGTGTTTGAGTGAAATACATGATTCAGATCAGAAAATTGAATAAATTGATATGAACTCTCAGTTTCCATTCAACACCTGGAATGGGAATGTTTTTCATTATTTGAAAAGAAGGCAGCAAAAAAGAAAAGGGTAGCTTTTATTTTTCCCCCTCCTTCTCTATTCTTTCTCTCTTCCTTAGTAGAACCACAGGAAAATGAAAAAGTTTTAAATTGGCTGAAAAACACTGAGTTGGAAAAATATATAAAATATGCTAAAAAATACAAAATACATAGTCTGAATACTGAAGAATGATAGTTTCATCAATTTAGCAGTTCAAAAAGCATTATGGTGAGGATTTATTGTTGATTTAATACTCCTTTTGCTTTTCAAAGAAAGAAGACAGGGCAGGTGAAATTGCCTTAAGTTTAGTTACACCATTCTTGCTTATGTTAAATATCTTCTCATTCTGGCAAGATGATCACACAGCTAGATTTGTAGCTGATATACGTCACTGCAAAGGTTTCTGTAACCCTTTATTAAGAAAGATTTTCTAGTGAAAATTGTTAGACAGTCCCCCTCTGAAGACTGCAGTAGAGGTCGGTGGGCATATGCACGATGTCAGGTATGGTAAGATGAGACCTTTCAGATTGCAATAAGTATGTGTACAATAAGCTACATGTAAAGCTGGGTTCTTGCCAGTGACTTTTTCTAAGGTAATCTTACTTTGCAATATGAAAGTTGTGGTATTTTCCCACCTTCATGAGTAGCCAGGGAAATGAAATCCAAACTTTTCCCATTGGGATGGTGTGACATGAGACTACTGAAGCCTTGGTTGTGCATCAGAGGACTGCAATTCAGCTGCTTTCAGTTCTGCTCCTCCTCTATGGTCTGGGCCTCCAGCCAGGCTGCCTCTGCTTGGCTTAGCTGCCCAGGACATCTTGAGGTCCTGGGGATGGGAAGAGGGGTCTGGCAGGGGGCTAGCACATAGGGAAGTGTAGGAACCTAATATGCACCAGCTACAGTCCTCATCAGATCCTGGTGGCTGAAGCAGATGGAGAAGTGAATGTTCCTCCTGACCAAAACCAAAATAATTCTGAGTTTTGGAATCTGAGCCTCTTCTGTCCAAGCTGAATGAGAGGGAGCTGAAGAAGGCTGGCTTTCTGACATACTTATTGAAATATGAAGACTGTATGTATATCCCCTATGTGGAATACATTTTTTTCTTCAAAAAGTGTATGTGAGATCACTTTTAATTGGAAAATAGAAACCTGCTGGCTGGAAAGCAATTGTTAGAGATATTTTGTATGCAGGAAAGCTCTAAAATATAAAATTATTTAATTCTCAAATGCTGTAAAATTAAAATTTTCTGTGAAGGTAAGAGAGATCCCTCTGTTTACCAGTTTTCAGCTCTAACATTAAACAGTATCAGGGAACATCCTTTGTGTGAAGGGTGCCAAAATCTTTTACCTTTTCAACACATCTAGATGGTTACAGACTCTAGTTATTGATTTTGTGGACTTTCTCCTAGATAAGGCAAGGAAATAAGGTTGACACATTTGCCTGCAACTTATGTTCAATTTAAAAAGTGTTATCTTTTTTTTTTGGAGACATTTTGCTTCCAGAACTTCTATGTCACCTGTTGCTTTAGCTTTGCATTGGTTTATCTGCTCCTGTGGATTCCTAGTGTTGACGTTTGCACTGAGAAGTTGCTTTTCAATGCATATCTATCTTCCTGGCTTCCTTTGTCTGTTTGCCCATTAAAATTTGCCGTGAAACCTTTTCTGTTGAGCAACTTTTCTGCCACATATACAGAAAGTCTAATATCCATGACACAAAACTTCAGAAGCAATGGTTTTGTAAGCACTGCAGCAATACCATTTCTAAAATCTATGCACAAAACTTTATTGAGTATAATTTTATCTTGCTATTTGATATGCAAATTTTGTTGTGGGTGTCATGAACTGAAAATTTACACCTCTGTGATACCCTGGCAATGACTGGCAAGATAGGTTGGAAATCACTTTACTGGCAAATAAACCAGTATTTTGTGTGAAACAATACTGGATCAGGACTGAGCTACTGGCATCTAGCAGATATTACTATGTTCTTTTTATTGGTGGTGGTAGAGTTATTCAACTGATGAAGGTGGTCTTACTGTCATTTTCAAGACACAAACTGCCTGAACTCTCTTCTGTTGAAATCCTCCTTAAAAATTAGTTGCAGTGCTGTGCTGAGGGCTCTTTTCTGGGATGGCAAATGGCAGTCTGGGAAGGAAGGGTGGGACACAAGTGTGGAGATTTTCAAACACACCTGGAAATCGGTGGAAATTGGGTTTCAGAGTACCTTAAGTGCTTTTAAAAATCCCACCCAAATTACAGTTGCAATTTCTGGAGAATGTTTGCTTTTCTGTTACTAAGAGCAACATGTTTTATGTACGTACAACTGACTAGTCCAAAAATGTCTTTTCAGCAATTAAGGCAATTTCTTTTACATCTCAGTTTCCTTACGAGCTTGATTCCTTTCACTTCTCTGGCCTGCTGAACCTGAATTATTTAAAACTTGGAATCTCCCAGTGCACTGATATGTTTGTAATGATTTAGATTTCCTTCAGCAAAGGAGTATGTAGGATCCTTTGTCGATTTCGTTACCTTTCTGAATGTTTCAAACATTCACAGAGCTATAAGACCAGGAGGGGCCTTTATAACTGCATAACAACAGGCTGTAAAACTTCCTCCAGTTCAGCTCTGTAATGTGTAATTGAACAAGGCTGAGGGAGTTGAACTGTGCATGTCTTTTTGACAGACAGCCCATTCTGATTTGAAGGCACTGGTGGCTGGAGAATTATTTGCAATGGCAGATTACAGGCTGAGGATAATGACCTTCCCAACCACAGTACCCTGCTCTACAGCCTTTTTTTTTTTTTTGTGTGTGTGTGTGTGTTTCTGGTATCATTTACACCAACAGTTTCACAGCTTAGCCTACGCCTGGGAAATGGCTGATGGCATTTGCAAATGTCCATATGGCTGGCTAGGCCTCTGGGAGGCTGGTTCTGGGGGTCTTGTTGCATTTGTTAGTGTATCACGTATTTGATGGATGGAGGCACAGATTATATCTGGGCCTCAACCCCTGTACGAGAAAGGTTTGTTTGCAGTAAGGCTATGGTACAGCTGTACCCTAAACTTGGCTTTAAGGCTCCAAGAACTTTGTTAGAAATACTGCGATCCCAAGAGTCACAGTCACTTGTTTCTTTTGTATAAAATCACTCTTCTGGATTGAGATGGAACAAACTGCTTTGACAGGCTGACTTTGTACTAGCGAGCTTTAGGCCAGAAGAGATATCATCTGTTACTCTGCAAGCTTTATGCCTAATAACTTTCATTTCACAGCCAGCTTGAGTACAGCAAGACCTCTGTCTTACGTACTGAGTTTATGCATCTAAAATATGGTGTTCTTGTGCCTGCTGCTGGGTAAGGCAGAGGTAGTAAAACCGCCTGTGGGATCGTTGCGTACAGAGCTGTGTTGGAAAGGTGGTAGGCAGAGTCACACCTTGCTTCATCTCTGTGACAAAGTGTGTCTCTTGATCAGGACACTGGGATGGACAACAGTTAAGTAATGTCTAAAACTGCCATAGCTTCTTCTTCCCTGAACGTAGCAAAGGATCCTACCTGTGGCTTTGAGAGATGTAAAATCCCTGCCCATCCAAAGTGGATGACACCTATGGTGTACACTTGTAGCTTTGATTCACTCTTCTGGGATGCCTGACAACAAGAAGTCAAGGCAAGAGGAGCAGCATGACTGCTGAAGGTATGGACCAGCTCTGTGGTATTTCTGCAGAGTGGAAGCCTACAGAGAAGTATTTATTTACTATGGGAAAGCAAACAAGGATTTGCTTCTGGGTCAGAAGCTTTGTCCTGAAGGCTTTGCAGGTGTTTTGTTGCATGAGATGAAGATATGAAAAGCTGAGAGAATGATAATTAAGTTTTAGCAACAGAAGCAAAGGACCAATTCAACATAAAGGAGGTTTCACAGAGTAGCCACGGTACAAAAAAGCAATGTGTGACTGTAGAGAGTGAGAACTCATGTGCCAACAAAACCAAGAGGAGTAAAGGAATAGGGAATAAACAGCACCAAACTCATCCTTATGTCCTCCAGTAACTAGCCACTTGATTCATTGATTTCCTATATGCCCTGGTGCTCAGTCTGTGTGTTTATTCTGTGAGAAAATGAGGATCTTTCCAGTCAACACAGAACACCAAGATAGGATTGATTTTAAGAGTGTTTATAGGTCTGAGAGGTAAATTTGAAGAACAAATAAAGGAGTGAGGAAGCAGGCAGGAGTCAAAAAAGTTTGTGTATCTGCAAGGTGTGCAAGAGGGGTTGGATGTGTGGGAAAGGTATATCCTTTCAGTTCATTTCATGTGGCATGTGGCCACTTGTGTTGTCACCTTGCTGTTACTGGACAAAGCTTGGATGTCTGTCTTGAGACACCTGAAGTTGCTGTTGTCTTTCAGCTGAGGGAAAGAGCCCTCTGGTCTTCTTCAGGATGTCTGATCACTTGTGCTGTGAATACAGAGGTTAGTTTCTTGTCTGTGGAGGTGGTCTGGCTCCTCAGGCAAGGGTCTGGCCAGTGGCACTCTGCCCATGAGAATCAAGAAAATGTTGCATTTTGAACCAAGAGTGAAAATATGCTATGGACTCAGGTGAACCCTTTTGCATACAGAAGTGTGTGTTAAAGGGTATGAGGAGTAAACAGGAGGTATTGCTTTAACTTTATGCAAACTGTATTAAGGAAGCAGTGTCCTCAGCTCAGTGGTTTTCTTCAGGGGGAACTTCTGAATATCCTCACAAAGGAAGCATGAATTCAAAGAATTTCTCTATACTGACACACTAATGTGTATTTGAAATTGTGTTTTTAATTTATAGGGCAAATTAAATTCTTCTTTAAACCATTTCTACTGGAAAAACTCAGAAAACACACATGAAAATCATCTGGGTTTAATTCCCTGTGGACTGCAAATTTGTAAGTGTTTAATGTTTTAAGTTTCTTTTTATTATTTAATCTGTTGGGCCAACTCAGTCTAGTCCAATTTGTACCAAAAACACTGAAATGTATAATTCTGGCATGGGTTTGGTATGAATTTTCCTTGAAACACAGTGGTTTTTGACCAGGATGCCAAAGAAATTCAATTAATTCAAGTTGTGGAAGAGTTAGTGGTGAAAGGAAAAAGTAATAGAAGATACTTGCAAAGATTGGCCTTTCCCTCCTCTCTTTCTTGCCCCCCAACAAACTGTGAATGCCAGCTAACCCTTTCAAAAGGGGACTGGCAGGACAAATTCCTCCAGGCTAAATACTAAGTACTGCCACCGCCTTGCTCTCTGCCCTTAATAGAGCTCCAGTAAAGGAAGCTCTGAGTTTCCATACCATTTCCTCTTTTAAAATAAAAATGTGTGTGCTAGAGCATTTCAGGGCCTCCCAGTGCCCCAAACTGATCACCCTATCTGATTCCTTCCAGTACCCAAGCTTCTGTTTTTTATTTATAGAATTTTCTTATTTAATGGCCTTCACACCCATCTTTCCCCTTCTGCCCTCAGGTTTGCACTCAGAAAGTAGTGCCCCGGCACTAAATCCAACTGCTGTAAATGGCTGGCAAGCTGCTGTTTGCTGCCCATCGGAGCATGGATTGGTGCCATGGTGTGCCCAAGGCATATGGACAGGGCTCATCCTGCTTGGCAGCTCAGCATTGCCTTTTATAAATGAGAGCATAAGGTAGTTCCAGAAGTGAAAAGAGCTCACTGCAGAAACAGTGTAATGTAGTGCTCTTTTGAAGCCTGCTGAAATGGGATTTCATGTCACCTGTGTGTAGCTTGAGACGTGTTGAGGCTTACTGAGCACACAGGAGATTGTCTTTCTCCTTGGCTATTGATGCCAAAGGTACCTGGCGATGGCTCTCCAGGCATCCTGAAGAGAAGCAGGAATGTTTTCCAGCTTTTCTAGTTTAATAAGGGCTTTTTAGTAGAAAGGCAGGATGGAAGGGAAAAGCAGGCTAAATCTGTACCTCTGCAGGATCTCACATGGGCTGCGGCTCTCCAGTGGTTTTCTTGCTCTAACATTTCTTTTCTCTTCCCATTAAAAACACTACAAAACCTTGTGTGGCAGAAAGCTTATCTTCAGCTGAAACAGGTAGTTTCTGAATCCAGGTAATGACAACACACCAGAGGGAGGTTGAAGTCAGTTGTGACTTTCTATGTTTGGATAATGTGTGTGCAAGTGTAAAAATAATTCCCAGGACTATTAAAGAAAATGTGAAGAGGGGGTGAGTTGCATGGGATCCAGCACCACTGTTGTGCTGGATGCTAATTAGCAGCATGCCTTAGGATGCAATGGGAGGTCCTTCTGTTGCCAGCTAAGGTGAAGGTTCGTTGGGGAGAACAAACAATATTCTGGCAGCTAAAACAAAGCGGGGGTTGAACTGTGGAGGTGTGGCTTTGATTCCTGGTACATCCATAGGATTTCTGTGTGGCCTTAAATTGTGTAATTCCTTGGAACTTCAGCTCTCTGTAAAGAATGACATTTTTTGCTGCTACCTGCTGCCTGTACTGTTTGCTTGGAGTATAAATGCTTTATGGCTCAGATCATTTTCCAAGCACAGAGTGATATGTAGGCATCTCAGGCAAGGGATCCCATTAGGAACTGATGCTGGCAAAAGAGCTGGGTAGCTAAAGGCGTTTTTATTTCTGTGTTTGGGATCTGTCATAGAGCAGTTAACATCGCTCTTGAAACTGCTACCTGGTGAAAATGCTTTCTTGTCTACAGAGAGCAAACCTTACTGTCAGTCAAAACACAGGGATCTGAACTATGCCTTACAGACCAGATCTTGAGGTTGCCAGCTTTCAGGAGTTTTCTTTCTTTTTCCTTTGTTCTTTCTTTCAGCTTAAGCGTCTTTTTGCCTCTTTTTGTACTTCGGCAAAATTCTGACTGTGTGGTAAATGCCAGAATGAATGACACAGTTTGATGATCTGCCTAAGTGGTAAACATTGGTTGAAAGGTGTCATAAGTGTGCTTATTTTCATTTTTTTGTTTGAACACCATTTTTTTGTAATTCCCAGCATGAAGATTTGTAAACTGTCAGACCAAGATGCAGTAGAGACCTCTTTGCTTAGACTTTCTACAATGTGAGAAGGCACACTAGCATTGAATCCCCTTGGTTTTACCTTGTGATTAAGACAGATTCAGAAATTGACTAGCTGGCCTATCAGGAAATAAATTATTCCCTTTTAAATTGCATTATCTGTAATGTAATTTTTACACTGGCATAATTCTAGACTTAAGTAGTTTTATTCCTGATTTGCAAACAAAGTGCATGAGAGAAAGCTCAGGTTCAAAACATTCCAGAGGAAATTTCACCTTAAGAGTTCAACATGATACCTGATTTCAAATGTAATACAGCATTTTTCTGACTGTAGTTCACATAAGTTCACATATCCTTAAAAGTATTGCTCCTGTCCTCAGATGATCCTTCGCAAGGAAAGAAAAAGAAGGTAGGACAGGGCTACAGGAGAGATGTGTCACCAGAGTAAAAGTTCCACTTGGCATTTACTATCCTTTGTATTACTGGGACACAAATTAAACTACGCTGAAAGGATTTGCCCCTTCCAGCCCCTCAGTAATCTACAAATTAAGGTTACAGTGTTCTGGACTAGAAAAGGGTGAACTTCACACAGTCTTCCATACGGATTTCTTCAGCACCATCACTCCCATCACCTAAAGGGTCCAAGAAACAGTTTGAGAAACAAATCCAACTTGCGCACAGCTGGGTGGCAAATGAAGTCTGTTGTAGGCCATCCTCATATGGGAGACATTAAGAAAAGATGTGAAGACCTGCGCCTACTGTTAAGGAAAGTAGAAGCTGTGACTGACTTTATACACTAAGAAATGAAAGGCCATATTTCACAGTAGGGATTCAATGAGTCATGAAACATGGCCTGATGATGTTTGTGATAACAGAAGCTCTGGGTGGTCTATTCTGTGGCTTTGAGCAGTTTAACACCATGCGCCATTGAAATAATACTAGTGTGGTTTAGACTGTGTGCTCTTTATGTGGGGATTCATTTGTTTGCATGGTGTCAGAAGCCCTTACTGTATAACAATAATCCTATACTCTGCTTCCACTCCTATTCTTTCAGATTTAAGGGCTTTAAGATTTAAGGTGTTTATGGGTATCTCTTTCATTATAAATATTTATGAAGTGGACAGTACTCTAAATGCCGTTAAGATGAATTTGTTTGATCATGCTGCCTATTAATTTTTTCATCACATCTTGTCCTTGACTCAAGGACTCACTCTTTTGTCTGTCTGCCCAGGTTCAGGGTGGGACAAGATTACTGTGAAATCAACAGTGACATTTCAGGGCTGCTAAAGTGAGTGGATTAGAGACATCGGGCAGACATGGTAATAGTGGTTGCATTACTACTAATAGTTTAAACCAGGTAGTGACATTTGCCAGCACAGCAAGTATACTCTTCATATTTATTTTGGTAAATCTGCTTCACCAAAGAAAAACATGAAGATTTCTAAGCTAAAATCTCATGCTTGCTTGACTGTGACTCTAATGCTATGCTGTGATAAAGGAGGTCTATATTGTTTCTGAATAGCTTTAATGACTTTCCTCAAATGTCACTGAATCCAGAAGACTTTGGCACAAACTCCACCTAGAAGGTAATGAAATTCTACCTAGCTCTTCTCATGTTAATACTGTTGAGAAAACTTGCTTTTACCTACTTAGAAGAAAAGAAGAGTTATGGCTTGATGCTTGGATAATGCATGGCAACCTAGTCTCGCAAGAGGACTGAGAGGCCTGACTTCTTCCTGAGGCACTGCAGATGCACACTGCCCAGGAGGCAAGTAAAAACCCCAAGGGTACACACTGCTTGAAATGATACATGATTTGACTTGCAGACACTTGATTTTTCAGGAACATTAGGGTGGATAACCTAGATGATGAATCACCAGAGGCCTGTATGGGACATAGAATCATTTAGGATGGAAAAGACCTTTAAGTTCATCGAGTCAACTGTCAACCCAACACCACCATGCCCACTAAACCATGTCCTGAGAGGCTTATGAATACTTTCCAGGCATTGGGCCTATCTTCTCCTTATTGCAGCATAAGAATCCAGAGAAATTAGTTGTTTTTGATGGCACCTGATAGTACTTCTAGATTACTGTCAATTCTCTTTCTCGAAAGTTTTACATCCACAATGGTACTTCATCACAAGGAGCCTGCAACAAACCATAAGCAGTGGGTGTTTCCACAGTCCCTAGGGATTTCAGGCATGAATAACCCGGGAACCTAGAGTGGTGGCTCTTTGCCAGTTTAGGATCAAGTTTCTATCTCCAAGCTTATCTTCACTATTGTAAAACATATAGCATGTATGTGCTTTCTTGGAAGGAGAACACACTGAAGATGTAGTGTTTCCATGCAGTGTGTTCACAAAGGTCAAGTTTTAATCAGATTTTGCATTCTTAATTTCTTTTTTTTTTTAATAAACCAGCTTTTTTACCAATGAAGACAAGTCTTTACATGCTTAATCTCCTCCTCTATGCTACTACTAACTGTAGGTTGGAGCAACAGGCTGGGGTGAGCTAAGGACAACATGGCAGGAGCTTGAGCCTGGAATGGCTTTTTTCTGCCAGGTTACAGTAGGAAATTACAGTAAGCTTCTGAGCATAAATCTGTTGCTGTGGTTAATAGGGTGTTAATCAGGCTAGTGGAGCAGGAAGACAAGAACAGGGAGGTGGTATGTGGGAACTATTTATTGAAGTTCATTAGTCTTCTGGCCCACTGAAAACAACTTGAGTATATTTCTTGGACAATCTGTACATTTGTACTCACAACTTTTGCTTTTCTCCATAATGAGAGTCAGCTTTAAGTTTTAAATCTTGCTCTTAGGCTGAAGTGGCATGTTTTCATTGCTCCTCAGACCTATGGGGTCATGCTGTAGGTATACTTGGCAAAGCATTTCTTCTGGCATTACTGGTAGAAGTAAGCTATGTTAAATTTATAAAGGCACCAGCTTCTGGAGTCCTGTGACAATATGTAGTGTGAGTGGTTTATTTTGAGATGGAAAAAAAAAAAAAAATCTAATGCTTCTTGTTTCAGCAACCTTGTTAAAACCATCCTTAAGTATGGTTCATTAACTCAATCTCTTCCAGAACCACCATGTACTGACATGACTTCCTGAGGCCTGTAACTAGCCAGAACCAATCAGCTGGTCACATTGATTCAACAGCAATTCTGCACATCAACCCAAAATAAAACAAACTGATGTGACTGACAGAATAGAAGCATACTGTAGCCATGAGCTGACTGTGAAGCAGGTGATGGAGGCAGGTGCAGCTGCATGTACCTAGCCTGTTTAGGGGACCGGATGGAGTCTGCAAGGAAGAGATCTGAGATATGTGCATAGCAAGCTGGTTTCACATTGAAAATTAACCCACACCTGGGAGAACTGGAACAATGCAACATAAGGAGAGGAAAATACTGTAAAATTGGTATGAACACTATGAAACACTAAAATACTCTCCATGCTCACAGTTGTATCAGCATTGCTCTACTCCAATAGAGGAATAAGACACCCACCCACCCCTACACACAGACACCCTGGAGATGAAGTTATTACAGAAAGGGGAGAAAATTGTTTGTACATGCCTGCAAGCATTTTTGTTCTACTCTGGAGGTGCAGAGTGACTTCACATTGGGAGAAAAGGTAATTTATGCCCACACAAGGCCCTTTTTATTCCTCTAGAATGAATCAAGAAAGGTATTTAATTACAAGGTAGCAATGGACTTTTTTATTTGGGAATTAAGTAATGGCAGCAAAACCTTGCAAGAACTGTTGGCAACAAAAGCAAAGCTATTTAGTGTGTTAGTATAACTGAGTACTCACTATGGGGTTTGCTGACAAAGGAGTGCTAAGAAGGAATGATCTTGGTTGTGCTCCTAAGCAGCAAGCTTCAGGGGAAAAATGCTTACAAGCCTGGTTAGGAGGTCTCTTGAATTCTAATTACACTCATTTAAAGCAACCTTGTGACCCTGAATGTCAGTTTGTCTTGATCAGGATGGATGTGGTTTAGATGATCCATCCATTACCTCAGATAGGTGTCATGCTATTCCTCCCCCAGGTGTAAGCGGCTACATAGTGATCAACCTCTGGCATTTATCTGCCTCAGCTGTGACAGATGTGGTTTCCATGCAATCAATAAGGGTTTTTTTGCGTGGCACCATGTGACAAAAGTGGTAACTGGGAACCAAAAGTGCTATACTGGAAAACAGTAATGATGAGTGTGCAATAGGTGGGTCAGTCTGGAGAAGCAGCTGTGATTTCCATAGGCCGTAGAAAGCCACAGAACTGAAGTACAGGCCAAAATAATCCACATGCAGTCCCAGATGAAAAAAGGATGGGCAGAGGCGCATGAAATTGAACAAGGATAGAGGGTGAAGTCTTTCCAAACTGGTCTGAGCTTCAAAAAATGAAATAGAAATTGAAAAGCTTCTGAGCCAGATCTGTTTGTATGCTGGCTCAAAGGACATGGTTCTGTTCTCATCCTTCCCTTGAAAATCACCTCCTGCTGTTATCGTCAGAGCGACTCTTTTGGCATTTCGCAGGCCTTCAGTCTGTTACGGATGTTTCTTCAGTGAGTCAGAAGGGCCATGTTCCACCCAAGTGAGGCTGAGAGACTTTCAGGTTGACATCAGACTTTTTAAAGTCCTTCAGCTTTTGTCATTCTGTAATAGTTAAATGCGAGAAGGAAAAAAAAATAGAAAGAAAATTGCAAGAATTTTCATAACACCTGGAGAATCATCCAGAATAGACAGATAGAAATACATTCAAACAAGCTAACAGAGCTAAAATATCTGTGCATAATTAAGCAGTCTGAATATTTTTAGGAAGTGAAAGGGGAAGATGAGGTGAAAAACTGCTAAAAAATTGAGTTTCTAGCCCTGCATTAGTGATTCTCACTTCTTTTAGAGGCAAAGCTTAAGTATTATCATACACGGGGAAATAAGGGTTTCTAATACAGAAATAGACAGCTTAATTTCTTTCTGTGAAGAGATTCTCATTCACAGAGCAAGTTTTTAACTGGATACCTCAGTATTTTGCAGAAATTAATCCACTGTTGAAAGTACAATTAGATTCACTTCAGGTAAGGAATACTGTATCAGTTATTTATTGGGGTTTGTATGCAGAGCCCACAGGAGCTGGAGATGGGGTTTCTAGCTAACTATATATAACTGTACCTATCACAGCTTCCTCTCAGCTGGCTTTCTGACCTGGCCTCAAACCAGCTTGAAACATTAAGCGTAATCAAAGTTTAGGCATTCTGTCTCACTCTCTTTATTAATTGTTGGGTTAAATTATCTGTAGGTAAGCTTTCAAATACTTCTGTTAAGACATTGAGGTGTAGTGCCATTGTATTGAGTATTTGCGGACAGGCCAAGGTATGTCCATCCAGATTATTGGTTTTGCCCCATAGAGCAGTGGCTGTAGTCATTAGACAGTTCAAGTAATGAAATAGACAACAAAATAGTAGTAGCAGCCTTTTCCCTTTAATACAGAACAGCATCCATGAAGCTAGTCCTGAGATGCAATGAGGGATTAATCTTTTTAAAGGAAAAGAGGAAAGAGATAGTACATTCTCTTTTAATAACCTTACCAAAGAGGTTTAAGCTCTAGAGGCATCTTGAAGATAAGGTTTGATAACAGGGAACTTTTTAGCAGGGTGTCAGACGCTGAGTGGGTGTAAATCAGAAAAGCTCTATGTCTTTCAGCATGACTGTGCTCTTTTACACTCTTTTCATATGTGCACCCAAAAATTTCCAGAAGAAAAGCTCTGGTGTCAGAGACATGTGCTTAATTGCTGTGGCTTCTGCTTAACCTTAAACACTTCTCAAGTGGTGTCTTGTTTAGGAATGCTTTTTTCCCTAAAGGGAAGCTGCATTTTGTAAGGAGGATTTTGATGGTGGTACATTTTTCTAATGTCAAATAAAACAAGCTTAAAAAATATCTGGAGATGTCAAACAGATATAACTGATACTTGATGTATTTGGAGCAAAGACCAATCTTTTCACTGTGAAATTAAATTGAATTCTAAGTCAGTGCTACCTTATTTGCAGGAAAGATTTCTTGGCAGGACATCTGATGCACCCATCATAGGTGATAAGAGCAGATCTTTTGAACATCAGCACACCTGTGCTGCTCTTAGTTCTGCTGCTTAGCAGGATTGTAAAGCATTTTGTGCTAACAAAGTAATACAAAGACAAAAAAATTCTCCATATGAAATGCATGTGTGAAACACCAAAATATATTTAAGAGACAAAACCCCACAAATTAACATGGCTGGAAGACAACACTTCACCCAATCAAGTTGCAAGATAAAAAAGATATCTGAAAACAGATAAAACCACAAAAAGTTGCTTGAATAAAAAGGTATATTAAAGACAGGTTTCCAGCAACAAAAAAATATTTTTTTTTTTCCCCTCCTTCCTTTTTTCTTTCCTTTCTGGTTACTCAGATGTTTGGGAAAGCTCCAGGCTTTGGGCAGTCAATTCATTTCAGCAGAGTAACGATAATAGTGGAGCAGAGAGGAGAGCTATCATCAAGGAGCTGGACTGGTGACAGTGCCCCTCCCTGTCTCTGGATCAGCCAGAGGTATTACCATGGATTGCTTTTTCCAATAATGAGAATACTTAACACTCCTGTGGGCCTTCTATCAGCTAATTGCCAAGGGTTCATGAATTCCCCAGTTTGCCTTTGTGAATTGTAAACTGGGCAGAAATGAGGGATGATTGATTTTGGGATGAGGGGTGCTAGTTCCTCCAGAACATCTTTTTTTATTTAACCCCCCCCCCCCCAAAAAAAAAACCCCAACAAAACCCTGGCTTCCCCATAAACTAGTCAGAGCCCTTTATCACAACATATCTGAGAAGTACAAACTTGTGCCCTTGGTTTTGTTCATCACTTTTACCTGCAGACAGATGAAGGGAAGGGAGGGGTGAGCAAAGACCTGAGTAACGGGCTTCCTTGCTAGTCAGTGCAGCTTTCTTGGTGCCCAGAAGAGTGTTGGGGAAAGGCTGAAACAGATCCTGCAAGACACTCTTCTCTGTGTGTGTCAGGCTTGGTTATCACAGGATAACCTGTAATAGTCCTGCAGAATCATATTTCCATCACCGGGGTATTGCCAGAGAGCAAGCACAGTGTTCTGGCTGTGAGCCTGGCACCTCTCCTCTGCTCAGGCAAGTGGTGGGAGGGCGGGAGGGGAATATGCTGTGGAGATGGCTGGTAACCAAGGTCCCCACCCACTGCGGGGGCATCTGTCCTTCCACAGCTCTCAAGCCAGGTTCCTTGTGAGCTGTGCTCTAGCAGAGCTGCTCCAAGTGTCTGGAGAGAGGAGGGTGTGAGCCTCTCGATTCCTGCCTCTGAGACTTGTGCAGCAGCATTTGCAAAGTATAAGACCACAAAGGCAGTGATTTTTGGCCACCCTGATACATACCAGGGTCTGCTTCTGAGACCTGGTCTCATTAAATTCACCCCATGCTCCCTCTGTGAAGAACCTTCTCTTTGAAGACCTTTTAAGGTCTTACGGACACATCCCATGGGGCCAAATGTCCCTCATTTGTGCTATGTGTCATCTGCACTGCTTTCACCAGTGCAAGGCTGGGCCTGAGGCAGGACAGGGTAGAGCTTTTAGTCAGAAGGAAATCCAAATAAACCCATCTCCTAACCTGAAATTAAAAGGATCAATACGAGGAGATGATCTGTTGTCCTCCACAGACTTTCAACCCAGCTGTGGATCTGAACTAGCTGCTTCTACAGCAAAAATGCTTGTTTCCCCTAGTGCCAGATTTCCTTGAAAAGTGAAAGATAAATGAGTTGTGGTCTTGTAATATACAGCTCTAGAAATCAAGGACAATTTCCACATGGCTAGGGCAAGGGAAAAGAGCTCGTGGATTAGCCTGCAAGGCAGAGTAGTGGCCTATTACAGCACTTTAAATAAATCATCCTGTATAATTGCTACCACCCATCAGTTTGCTGAGATTAAAGAAGAGAGATATTGACAGTATGTTTAGAATAGGAGTCTCAGTGTCGAATAACGCATAACGTTGCATGCTCTGGTTGATGCCAAGTCTTTGTAAGCATGACAAAAATGATGCTTTGCACTTTTGCTTTAACATTTAGCTCTGGTTTTGGCTCCTTTTCTGATGGATGGTTCCATTGTCATATATCTAATCTTACCATTTTTTAGTCCCCTTTTTCTGCTAGAGTGGGTATCAGTCATTTCTAATCTGAACTCTCTGAAAGCAATGATCTCTGCTGCCTTTGATGGGTTTTGGAGCAGGCTGACCAAAATGACCAGAATGTTACTCCTAAGTATATACTGTCAAGACTGTGTGTATCTAAGGCTAAAATCAAGTCCAATGTTTGTAGGTTCTCTAGGGAAAGTTTTAGACCTTTATGTTCAGTACAAATAAGTTTTTGTGGGTAATTAGAGATGGGAGAAGCCAGCGTAGTTTTGTGTTTCACTAACTCTTCTGAGCCTCTTAAAATCAAAAAGTCCCATACAAACAAATCCTTTTTTTGTGACAGAAAAATAGTACTCAGACAAATGCAATAAAAATGTTTTCCTGTTTTCCCTTATTAAAAAGAAATCTGTAATATAGTTTGTGGCAGTTAAAAGTAGTAACTTGTTTTCAAATTTTAATTCCTGCTCCAGTTGCTTTATCCGAAGTTTTTCATCCTTTTGTATGGACTCTTTTCTTAGCCTTGACCTCCCAGCAAAGCTGCTTTTAAGCATTCAGGATACTGTAGTAGGTTTTGTTTTGTGGAGAACAGCTCTGTGGTCTCTTTCCAGCTCCTGCCCTTGAGTCACTGTATGACCTTAGGATGGTGCTTAGTCTCTGTATGACCTTAGGATGGTGCTTAGTCTCTGTATGCAGTCTTCTCCTTCCTCAAACTCTCACTGGGCTGTCAGTGTAAACTGTCTGCTGTAAACTCTCCAGTAAAAGGTCCATCCCTTAGTCTGTGGATGCAGACAGCCACACACAGTAAGGTTTTAATCTGAACCTCAGCTCCCCAGGACGAGCGTAAAACCAGTAGTAAATAGCACCATGTTCCTGTCTGGTTGTGTACACTCTGTGGAAGACCAGATTTCAAAATATATGTATTTTGCAACCCTTTATTTATCCCAATACTTTAGCAAAATATAATAACAAAATATATTATGCTAAACTCTGCATCATAAGTACAAGTTAGGTAATGTATGGAGGACATTTGAATGTTCTTAAGATAAATACCAGCAAGCAAATAGACTTCCAGAGAACTGCAAGCATGGATGTGATCTCAAATACAATCTATTCTGCCTTTCTGTGGGCTTCATGATGTGTTAAATGCAAGCAAAGCATCTGTGGTTATCAGAGAACCTACCTTAGACCCATCACTAGCTTTTAGCTGCTTACTGACTCCTAAGAGTCTACTTGATTTATAGGTGAAGATGGGAATATGTGTACGTGTACACATAGACATGGGATATGTTTACAGTTGTGTAATCTTAATATCACACACAAGCGAAGTGCCTGGAGTTACACACACTGTACACTTCCTGGGACATCTGATTCCCACTTCACAGCCCTCTGCTAGAGAAAGCTGCTCTTCTCTTTTACTTTTACTCCTGCAGAATGAAACAATGTCCTTCTTTGTAGGCTGCTTCACTTACCACTTCAAGTTTAATATTGCAGCTTGTTTCACTTGCTCCTACTCTTTTTCTGAGGGATAGAAATTATATGACATAATCTGGGTGGAGTGAGCTGGGAATGTTTCCCAGAGGAGCCAAAGAGAATTCCCAAACAAGCAAGGTTACCCCAAGCTGACGTGCCTTCACCAGAAATACACTCCTCCTTGCATTTTCACTTGTGGCTTACAAATCTCCAGGGCACTGTCAGCTTGTTCAGCAGGTGCAATCGCCTGCTCACTTCCCAGCCTGGCAGGCATGGTTCCTGGACTGTGGCTGGAAAACTCTTCCTCTCGGAAGCTACATTCACATACATGGATATTCTTTCCGTGTTCTATATTTTTAGTGGATCATTTTCAGTGGCCAATTTATGTAGCAATGCATCTTAGGCATGGGTTATTTTCTTCAGAACAGAATGATAAAAAATGAAAAGCTTCCAGAATTGCTTGCATAGCTTTGGAAAAGATGTTCTTCATGAACAATACAAACAAAGTTTTTATTTACTCCCTCCCCATTCCCCATTCTTTAGTTTGGTTAGCACTTGCTTGGTTGTTTCTACCCCTGATTGTTTCTACCACTGCTACCTTCAGCCGTTCCACTTATTTGATCTTTCTTCCACCCAAAATGAAATGGAAAGGGAAGAGTTGGAAAAGATGAGGAAAGGAAACAAATTAAATACATATTTTTTGTTTTGTTTTAATAAGTTTTGCTGTTTCCTTGAGACATGGAGGACTTCCTCCCCTTAACTTGTTTAGTGAAATTACTGATAAAAAAAAGTAATTTAGAAGGTGGCTAATGTGACCTCAGTCCTTTCTGCATGCACTGTTTATACTGCCTTTGCACCTCAGGCTCTGCTGTGGGGACTGGCTGAGGTAGGTGTGGTACACCCACAAATGCCATGATCACGATCTTACTGAACTTTGTTCCACTTGACTTTGATGTCATATAAAGACACCTTTGCATGAGACAGTGAGTGAAATGCATTCATCCTGCTGAGGAACAACCCTGTGATATAGACTTTCCTCCCTTTGGGTTGAAGATGGAGTGGCACCAAGGAATGCTTACTGAACAAATGCCTTTGAAAACAAATCATCGTGGGGGTGGATTGGTGTTGACAAGATTATTCTTACATCCAGGGGGGAATTCCTTGTCAGAAACCGAGCACAGCCTCCCCCGCTCTTGCAAACCCTTCAACGCATTTCATCTTGCCTTGCATGATGGATTGTTAAGGTAGAAGTCTGTTTTTGAGCTAAATAAGATCCACGTCCCTAATATTCAGCGAAGGGAAGTAAGTGCTTTAGGAGCAGGCAGCAGTCCTGCAAAAGAGGTTCCTCAGCAGCCCCTGTGTGGGTGCATGTGGATCCTCCCAGTCTAGGCAGGCATTTTTTGTCACCTGATGCCTCATGGAAATGTTTGAAGGGTCTTAGGTCTGTCCTAATGTGGAATGGGTTATTTCCAAGGGATAGGTAATTGACTGGAAGATAGAAAGTGACTTAATTCCACCACGCCAACACAAAAATAATAGTGTGACACAATAGGACAGGCAGTGAGGGTGTAGAAATAGGGTTTTCCTCAGTTTACAGCTGGGAAGGTGAGGATTACCGAGGGTTAGCAAGGCCTGAAATCAGTAGGAAATGGGCAAGTGGTCTGACTTAAGCCAAAGGCTGAGGATGGTATTCAATGAGGTCTACACCTTAGCATAATCCTACAGAAAATCTGCCAAAGGTGAGACCTGAAACTGGCCAATAGCATGGATCTCCCCCACTTCCTACCTACAAAGCCACAGCTTGTTGGTTTTTTTTCCTATTGTTTTTAATTACCCATTAAATCGACTTGTGGGTTTTTTTTTTTCCTAATGAGTTACCTAGTTCTACAACAGAAATTTTGATGCTGTGCATCTATAAAAGTAACTGTTCCTAGGGATAGCTTTATTAGCTCTCAGTTGCTTATGTGGTTAATTTGCAATTTTCCTGTAAAGTATGTTTTAAATCTCACCTCTGGGAGACTTTCATTGCTCTGTGAAAATAAATACTTTAGAAACAGCAGGGAAACATCTATTAAACATGCAGCATAGTAGATAAGAATGTGCCTCTGCTCTGCAAAGTGGCATAAAAATCTCTATAAGGAACAGGGAAGAGAGAAGAGGGAAAAACTCCAGAAGGCAGTGGTCACTAACAGGATGACTAAGTAGCTTTTCAAAGGTTTGCCACATGCTCTGTGTAAAACCATAAAAAATAGCTTTGTGGTAAGGCTGACTTGCAATCTAGTCAAAAAATAAAAGTGGTCGCTCTTTCAAGGCTCTGTGTAACTCCAGCAGCTGCAGACAAACTTAAAACCAGACAGCTGAAGAAGGAAAAAAAATGTCCAGTTCTTGTCCAGACTTTCTATATTTGGTTGAAGATTTCCAACAAGGGACTTGGCAGACGACACATGTTCCACGAGCTTCCTGAGAGACACTGGGGAAAGGGAAGAAGCTCATTACCCTCATGCCGCCTGCCACGAACATGGGAAAAGATCATTAAGACTTTCAAGTGTAAAGACAGTCTTCAGAGCCAAGCACGAATGGAGAAAGGACCATCAGGGCAGCCTAACCTAGACAGAGCTAGAGAGCGTGAATATGCTGCATTAGTGTTTGGAAAGGTCTTCAGCTGGTGCTGTAGTTTATTTGCAGGTGAATCTTTTGGATCTTGAATGCTCCACAGCAGTAGTTTTCCATCTCAACCCTCCTCTGGACTTTTTAGGCTTGTATTCTACAATGTGGAAGAAATCAGGCATCATTCAAGGAAAAGGTGGGCTTGGGTGTCAACTGTGATCCAGCTATGTCTAGATCACTGTAAAGCACAGCTGTTGGTCTCGGCCTGATCAGGTTTGGCCTGTCATTTGCAAAATGAAGAGTCAGCACTGGATGAGTGGTTAAGGCCTTTCTCTAGATTCCTACTGTGGTCCTGTCTTCCTGAAAACATTTATGTCATGTGTCTGCGTAGTATCTGTATGCTTGGCTGCAACAGACTTTTAAGGGAGACCTGTAGGTCAGGGGTGTGAAGCAGTCTCCCAGGAGGCTGGGATGCACTCACCCAGCTAGGGTGGCTGGGGGAAAAGCTCTGCCTTATTAGGTTATTTCTTTTCTCTTTAAGCCCCCTCACCAAGCTCAATGCCTACCGAGCAACAAGGAAGGTACGCAACTCTGCATATGGCTTCAGTTATGTCCCCTGGGTTTCACAGCAAGTGGTGTTTTGTTTCATTCTACTATGCAAATACTATTTTTGTCATACACATACACACATACCAAAAGAGTGCATCCAGTGTGATAAAGCACTGTGTGCTCATGCTGTGGTGGTGGATATGGTACCAAAAAGGATTGGATAAGCTTGAATTATGTGTTTTTCTGAGTAGTTTTCATCTCCAGAATCCTTGGACTTTTAATATTCTGGCCATGTGTTTACTTAAGTCAGCAACAAAATTGTCATTGACTTCAAGAACAGTTAATCTGTCCAAGAACACAACTGTCTGCAAGAATAATTTTACACCTGGATTTACAAAAAGACTAAGCTGTGCTGGGAGAGGCTTTCTATCATGGGCACAAATAGTATCAAGGTGAGTTCACATTGAAAGAGTGAACAACAGTATGATGCCCCCCAAAACCTAACAAGGACTGCATCTGGGCAAACCATTTTGGGCTTTCCCTAATGGATAAGCCCAGATATCTGTTGTTGGGAATGGCAGGGGATCAAGTGATGGGGCTGTGACCATCTGCCATGAGAAACAGGTAGTGATTCTTCATGTTAAACGCTATCCTTTATTTAGGACTGTATCATTTGTTTGGGATTGTTTTGGGACTGTATTATCTCAGATATGCTTTATCTCATATTTCAGCCTGTATGAAAGACCCTGACCTGTGAAAGTGGTGTTAGGGCTTGTATCACACAGCATTGGGAACAGACAGCTGTGAGTGAGTTATTCTGCTGAGCATTGGGTGCTTTGCAGACCACCATGCTTTGTGCCCTGTTTCAATGGATATAGTTTGTTACGGTAGTATCCTTGGTATTTGCAGGATGACAGCAGTGCTGAGTCAATATGGGCAGGCCAATTTATGTTTATAAGCCTGTGTTTGCAAAAATAATTTCAGATGTATATGATTACACCATTAATTTCCAACATCAGTAAAAGAAGGTTGTTTATATTTTCAGTGTGGCTGACAAGCACAAGTTGTGCTGTACATGCTTATTGTCCAGATTTCCTGTGAGCATGAAGGTGGGTGGGGAGAAAGCTTTCTAAGATAGCAAGCATTTAACTCTTTGTACTGTTATCTCTAAGACTCAGCTTTTTGTAGGAATAGTACTAGAAAGTGCTTAAAGGAAAATATATCAACCTTTGGGCCAAATAGTCAACAATATAATCAAGGTCCTGAGTGTTAAAAGCTCATGTATATCCTGCACAAACCAAATCTGTGCTGTATGTGAAAGGGAGAATTTATATATTTGTTTTCCTGCAGGCCCAGATGCTTTAATTTACATGAAAAATGTTTATTTCCAATTTCAAATAAAAGGTCTGTGTGTTGACAGCTATTGAATCGGCGGGTGAAACTAGGGACTTTTTAAGTTGTTGTTCGTCATCGCTTAGAGCCAACAGCAGGACATGCTGTTCTGCAAGCTCATATTACCATTCTCATGTGACTTATTGTAGATGATGCAATACAAAATGAAAATTAAAAACTACATCTAAAAGAGGTGGAACAGTGCCTTGTTGGCCAATATGCATTTTTCTGTGGTAAAATAAGCAATTCAACACTGATCAGTTTAGAAACTCTTTGGTATCCTCTTTAGGGAAAAAGTAAGATGATGGTGTTCAGCTTAGCATACTGTGCAAGCCTTGCTTCTCCAGAAGCCAGATGACCAGGCTTATACTCTAAACTGATCTGAATAAAATGCTGTCTGAATGTTTAATTATCAGCATTATCATGTGGTTTTGCACATAAGAATTTGAATGTGAAATAATACATTTTTTCCCTATAATTTTATTTCTGTTATTTAAATATAGTGTTTTCCAGGCTGACATTTAACATACACAGATTTTCTGTCTGCATCTATAATGCAGCAATAAAAGACTCGATCACAGACATACTTTATCCTATTGTCTATGACGCAGAAAATCATTGAGATGTAAGCTGCATGTTAGTGAATTGCCAACAAGTGTTGGGGAGATTATTCATCCATTTAAAATTAAATATATGCCTAAATTTTTGCAGTACTGAGTAGAACCAAATGATCTTTTCAACCTGAATTTCCTTCTTGGGCTTTCTTCCCAAACCCCTGGACAGTATTGGTGCAAAAAAAAGTATGGTGACTGATTCATCAAAAGACTACTCTTTAGGGCAAAGTTACTTGGAGAGTTTACCTTTTTTAAAAAAAACAATTATTTTCAGAAAATAATTATTAAATGGTAATTTTGAGCAGCTCATTAAAACAGCAAGTGTTGTGAATGTCTATGTTTTCTTTGTACTGAAGAGAATTGTGAAATTTGACTGATTAGTCAGTTCCTGGTTTCATTTTCCATAAATCTATTCTTATTTCAATTTCTCCTTTGGGGCTTTGTATGAATTGTGTACACACACACACACACACACACACACACACACACAGAGGTTTGCATGCTGTTTTCATAGAAATCCACCTGATGTTGTCAATCTGTATTTAAAAACCTTGACAAGAAAACTCTGGTACTTTTTAAACTTGGATGTAGGATATTCAACCCACAGTCTGTCCTGGAGATTTCTGCTGTCCAGGGGTAAGGCTATGGAGCCCTCTCAATGGCAGAATTATCCTCAGAGAGCAAACAAGTGATCTTAGGAAGGAAAGTCACCCTGGTGAGTGCCAACAAGCAAAAATCTCACATAATCACTGGAAGCAGCCTCCATCCACCACGACCTGCTTTGACACATACCCTAATATCGGCCCATAAGCAAAACTCTTCAAAAGACACAGCCTGTCAGACCTTGTGAGATTATTAGCCTGGATTTTTCAGACATGAGCTATGTGATAATAGATCTGGTTTCTTCATGCGAGCATTGCTTTTGAAGCCCAACTTGTCAAGGTCAGGTACCTCACAGAGCCTAGAAATACTAAACTCTGGGAAGCAAAACACTTGAAACCCCACATATGAACACCAGGTTTCTTGTGGTGCTGCTTACTATCTGTCTGGGAGGAAAAAGATTTCCTGTACACATATTCAAATATTTACCTTCACATGAGGCAATTAGTCATTGTTCAAGAAGAGGAAAAAAATTGGTACATGCTGTAGGTAAATAGCTGCAGATATTTAAATTAAAACCTAAGAAGGAGAAGCCAAGAATAGCTCTGCAGATAAGCTGCAAGCAGGGCTTTGCCCTGCTGCCTCCGAGTCAGGCTAGGACTGTCCACACAGTCAAATTCAAATACACAGTTTCAGATTGCACTTTGCTTTTTGCTTTTATTTTTAGTTATCATTGGTTGGAGACATCCCAGTTGGTCATATCTGTATATCAGTTTTGCTATTAAAATCACTGTGCAATCTACACAGTGCTATGGATTTCCCACTTTGTCAGGATGCAGAAAAGAAGAGGAAAGTGGTTTAAATCAGAGAGGAAGGATGTGTTGCGGTTAAAGCACTGCATGAGGCAATCTGGGTACAATCTCTGGCTGTCCCATCTGGCTGTGGCCAAATTGTGCGGTATCTCCTATACAAAATCTGCATTATCTGAGCTGGAGGGTAGATTCAATCTTATTTATATTATGGCTTGAGCCATCTGCATCCATGCTGCCTAAGCATTAGGGCTGAAGCTGAATTCTCATCCTCTGCTTGAAAAATGCAAAAAGTGGATCTAACTTCTCCCACGCCCCCTCCCATTATCCCATTTTTTCTCATTTCAGTAGGATTACTCTGAGCCTTGAGGTTTCTTCTCTGTCACTGCTGCCTGACGTCTTCATTCGCTGGATGAACTGCCAGTTCCCTGTAGTTGCTGGAAGTCAAATGTTTGGGCAAACTCTTCTTGTGAGTGTAAATATCCTCTAGAGTTCAGCAGTTGGCATTTTGGGAGAATCATACAATCATTTAGGTTGGAAAAGACCTTTAAGATCATCGAGTCCAACCATCAACCATACCCACTAAACCATGTC
>VYZV01027787.1:69414-138811 GCA_013401275.1 Pandion haliaetus | reverse complement strand
TCTTCCATCCAGCCAGTTTTTTACCCAGCAAAGAGGGTAAAACCCTCTTTTACCCAGAGATGGACACTTATGTAGCATTAATTTTCAGCTAAGTGTCTCCAGATGCCAAGAGCAGTGGATTTTCCCCAGCCATTTTCAGAGGTAGTTCCTCTGTCCATGCTCTCTCTCACTAAATGCACACTGCCTCTGCTGCTCCATACTCCATGGTCTGAGAAAAGACAGCAGTCATCTCAGATCAAGTGTCAGTGCAACCTCGTTCTTCCTAAATTGGTAGGGTGAGAGATACAGCACATGTGTCAGAAACTGCATCCAGAAGACAGGTTTTTCAGCAGTGTCATGAAGGAAGCATCATAATGAGGGGAGAGTAAGAAACCTTTCCTGTGAAAGCTGGAAGAGTGAAAGCTGTGGTGGAAGTTGTGCAAGAAAGATGGAGAACCAAGTAAAGCAATGTTTCCTAAGCTAGACAGCTGCATGGATCAGAGAAGCAGACCCTAGGGCACAGCTGCTCACTTTCAGGGAAGAAGGTGGTGATATGAGTGAAATGGGGTGAGAGGATGTTAAAATAAGTCCATTTAGTTCAGCATCATGGGAGGCTGCTCCACTTCATCTGCTACAGCTGTAGGCTGCTGGGCAGAGATCGTCAGCTTGCTCTCAAACTGTGACAAGCTTCTTCACTGCCAGGAAGGACGTAATTCTGAATCAGAGATCCCACATGCTTGGAAGAGCCTTTGACTCCACCTCTGCTAGACAAAACTTAGCTGGGGTGGCCCTCTCTCAGCACATTCAGATATAGAGCAGCTTTTACGAACTACACTCCCAAACATGTTCCATTAAACAGTCATTGAGGTTTAGGACCACAACTCACCTTGATACAGGTGACGGTGCTAACAGGCAGTGGCCAGTGAGGTGGAGCAGGATCAGTGGGGGTTGTGGCTGCAGCAAAGTGGAGGTTATCAGGCAAAATACAGCTCAGGAAATGCATCCTGGAGTAAACATTGCAAAAGGTCAGCTCAGGACCCAGACAAACGTGTGCTGAGTCCACCGGAGACAGAACTGATGTTGCCAATGTTTGCCACACACCAGCTAGCACTCTGGCTCAAGAGACGGTCAGAGGAGTCTGCTCAAAAAAACACTGATGGCAAACATCCCACTGTTGTGGGCCTAGGCCACAGGACTGCCTGTAGACATGCCTCTTCAGTGTGAAGGGCAAGGCCCTTTATTTTGTCAAAGGCAGTGCCAGATACCAGTGCTGCTGTGGGAAATGCTATGCAGACTCTTGTAGGGCATGAGGTCCCTGACCACTCACTGTCACCGTGCATATTCTTTCAGAGAAATCTAGGCTATCTCAGTGGGTTGCCTGCCAGCCTTGAGCATGCCATCTTTTGTCCTGGTAGGTTGGAAACATGATGCCTATGGCAAAAAGTGTGAGTGCCTGACTGAGCAGCTAATGATCCACAAGCCTTTCTTTGGAGTTTGTGGGGAAGGAGCATGTGTCATGAGACAACATAGGGGAACTGCTCTCACTGTGTCCCTCCCCTCAGCTGGGTGTAAGAAAGTTTCAGCACTATGATGCAGGAGTTCAGCATCAATTACATCACCCAGAAAGATCTAAAGGTGTCTCAGTCTTGCTGAGTCATTTGCAGGAAGATAGTTTTGCTCTGCTTGTGCTCAGGACAGGGACACAAGCCAGCCTGCCCCTGCAGAGTGTTTATTGCCACAGACGCAGCATCACACTAACCACAGTCATACAACTTCTGGTTCTGGCTTGCTTCTGGGTAGCTCAGTGTGTTGACAGAGTGTGCTTGTGCCTGTATGTGACATACTTTTAAGACTTAAACTGTCACCCCCATGAAGTGGTGACAAGGTGGAAGTCATCTCTCCTCTGTGGGCTGTGATATTGCTGAGCAGGGACATGTACCAGCTCCCCCTTCTGCTTTGCTGGTGAAATCTGGTCTCCAAATTGTGCTTGCCCAAGATCTGTTAATAAAAAAGTTGATTGTCATCATATGGCATGTTGATGAGGCCACAGAAACCAGGACAAGAAAGGTACCAATGCTAATTCCCTTGCTGTCTGCACTGACAGTCAGTAGCTCAGACCTGTGTCCAGGAACAAAGCTGTACCAGTGGGAAATCCCTGCTGTGAGTCATTCTCACAGGATAAATACTGTAATGCATGTGTTGATGCAAAAAGAGGAGTAAGTTACAGAAGAAACCTGTTGCCTTTTCATTCAACTTGTTGTGGATGGACAGAACAGCATGCAATTGCTTTTTGGTGTCACCCAGGACAAGGGGTGGCCAGCTTGTCTCTCCTGGGAACCTACACAGAACAAAAATTGCTGTTTGGAGGTGAAAGAAACAAAATACTTGCCCGCTTCATGCTTTTTAGCTGCTTATTTCCAAGTAATGTCAGAAGAGTAAAGGATTTGTTACTTAGCTGGTCTTTTCCTTAGTTTTATCTGTGTTGCTTACAGTTTGCAGTCCTCTGAGTGAGGAGAGGATACGTAAACTTTGACAGCTCCCTGTTAAAAGTCTGTTCAGTGCAATGGACGAGCATCACAAAGGTACCCAAGAAAATTTGTTCAGCTGCTCTGGGTACTGTGGCAGCCATCTGGTGAGTAGCCTGCACTGCCCTCAGGGGCTCTCATGGGGAGTGGCTGGTGCTGACAACCCATGCTTATGCTCTCCATGATGCCCTTGGTGTTGCCTGCATCATCATGGAGGGATTCATACGTCAAATAGAACAGCACTTGCTTTAGGGCTCTGTCTGGTATCATTGCTGTCTTTGGCATTTCCAGGTCTCAGGACAATTCCTGAGTCCGGTTTCAGTGTGCAAGTCTCACATGAGGGGAACCGAAGAGCAAATATTGGAGAGATTTGAGGTCACCAGCATGGTAGTGGAGAACTAGTTCCCAGAGAAGAAGTGGGCTCTGGCTCATCCTACCTGCGTTGCCTCTTTTCCTCATCAATCTCATGCAAGGTTTTACATTCTGGAGACTGCATGACACCCCTGTTCCCGAACAGTCCTGCACAATGACACCATGTTCCCTGCCTAATCCCTCAGCAAACTCATGGGCATGCCTTAAGTAATGAAGCAAGCTTCAGGTACACTTTTCTTGGGACTTTGCTTATGGGTCTTGACTTGGCTTCTCTCCTTTCTGCAAGGAAAGCAGAAACTAATGGAAATATGTAACTAACAGGTTATGGAGATGACCACAGTGATCCCACGGGACAGAAAGAGAAGATATTTCAGAAAGTCTCACTGCTTGAGCTACTACCCTGGGTACTGCTAATTGAAACCAGAAGAACTGACTGCTGTGGGCACTGAACACCCAGAAAATGCCCTGAGAAAAGCAAATAGCATTACAGGCCAGAAAGTTATATGAGTCCTGGTTTTACTGCAACCTTTTTCTCCAACCAGTTAAGTATTACAACAAAGGAGGGAAGGTAATGAGAAGATAAAAAGTGAACATGAAAGTGGAGAGTAGAAGGGAAATCTTGCCCCAGGATACATCTAAAATGGATGGAAAAGATTGGCAGGAAAAGCAGCATCTGACAGCATGACAGGAAATAGAATTTCTGTCACATGGGGAATCCTAATAGGATTTTTTTCTTTTTGTTATCGTATGAAAGCAATTACTTTCAAATTTAATGGTGCTTTGTTGTTTATTATCAAAATACATTGTTTTGTCAGAATTGAAAAAGTGTTTCTTTATCTCATGGCATTTCAAAACAAAACAGGGTAGTCAAAACAGCAGAATGAGGGGTGGAAAGATAAAGATTGAAAAAGAAAAATACTTATGTTGTTCTTTGAATCATTTCAAAGTTTTCTTACAAATTGACATGCACCAATGAACTACTTGACTTGTGTTGAAGCAGCGTTAACTGACAGGTGTTCTGCTGCAAATTTCTTTTCAGCCAGGTTCAAAGTACCTTTGCTTTGGCAATTGAGACTAGAGGCACAATGAGATTAAGATCTTTATTGGGCTAGCCTTGCTGTATTTATGATCTCAATTCAAGGCTTTAACAATGCCTTCCAGGGTCACTTAAGACCCTGTGGGAGACTCAGCGCTTGAATGTAGATTCACTGTGTCTCCCTACTCACACCCAAAGGGCTAGGTCTATGTCCTGTTGCCCAGGCCTTTTCTCTTCTTTTTCCCTAGCACTTTACCTCTGCCTGGGTCTGTTACTCACTTTTTTCAGTGTGATATATTGGTACAGCTGAGTATGAAACCTGAGACTGGTAACAAGCAAGAAGATGAAAAACTCCAGAAATGCATGATCAAAAAAGTAATAGGCTTCTGAAATAAAAATAGGAGGGTGCAGCTACAGTTTCTTAACTGAACTACTTCTTTTTTCCAAGGCTGAAAATTCTTGAATACTGTACACTTCTGTTTAACTAGATTACTTACCACTTCTAAGGGTGGGTGGGTGGCCTAATATAGCCTTTGTGGGAGCGTTGCGGCCAGAGAAACCTGAAATGTAGCCATCTGCCACATTTTCTATAATAGGCTTCTCATTTATATAGGTGATAGGACAACCATGTGCAAGGGCAAGTACCAGCAAATAATATTTAGCAGTCCTTAAGATTTCAGAATTCCTATTTACACAAAGTTTCTTCAGAGCCTTAAAGCAGAGAAAGGTGGAGTGAGAAATGATCTAATTTCTTAGACAGCAGGGTAATCTGCAATGAAACAACAAACATTTGGGCAATGATGGTTGCTCCCTACTATGATTTGTTCCCTACCCCAGTGCCTTACTTTACCTTCTTATTTTTCTCATTGTCTCTACGTAGACTGTGACATAAAAATGTTACAAACTTTGTCTGTTTGCATGTTTAGGTCTATTACTGAACAAGTGGGGAACTGTAGATGTGCATAATAATGACAAATACTTTCACTGGCATTGAAAGTACTGGCCTACCTCATGTGGACTCTTAGCATGCTTTCTGGAGAAATGGTCCTGCAGGAGTTAGTGTAAGTGTGCATGTCCTCGCATGCGTGTGCACATGTGCACACCTTTGTGAATGTGCTTGTTCACGTAAAGAAGCATTTCCTTTGTCAGAAGGTTTTTCCGTCTCTTTGACCTGTCTATTGTTTGAGAGTCACCTCAGGTTTAGTTGATGGTATTTCCATTCACTTTTAGGCAAGAAAAACTTACAGAAAGAATAATAAGCAGCAGAAATGAAAGAAACACTCTGAGACACTATGACCCATGGAATGTAGTGGTTATTTAACTTTCTTTCAATGATCACTGACAATTACTTCTGTCATGGGAAGATGTTTGCAGAAAGTGACTGGATGTTTCTCTGTGTTTAAGTAAGCAGACAGGCTTTTCTGAAGACATATATAACTACGTGGCTTACACGCAGTTTTGTATGCCTTAATCCATGATAGCCAGAAGTGTGATCGTTTTACCAGCAAAGAGACATTTACACAACCCCATCATAAAGATGCATTACAACAAGCACAGCTTCCTGTATACTGATATGGAGCACCTGTGTACTGATATAGTTGATCTCCACTTCAGGCATTGTTACTTGAATGACAGAGTGAAAATGTTCTGAGTGCAAACACAGCTTAATGAAGATCCCTGCAAAATGCCCAATGTCTATGTACCAGAGACACTACAAATCAATGGGACAACTTACCCCAATGTTCAGAGCCAGTGTGTCCTACATATATATAACCGCTTGAAAATAGATTGTTAGCAGTGATTAGGGGTGAGCTGCATCCAAACAGCATTTTGCTGTTATGAATCATTACTGTATGCAGGAAAAAATGGAGGTAGGAGGAAGAAGGATGACATGGAGGAAATACACTTTTTCTTCTCTTCCAGAAAGCAAAACAAAACAAAAAGAAAAGCAGAAATTTCCTTGAAACTCTAGTGAAATATTTCATCCTAGGAGAATGCTAAAAGGTTAATTGACACAAAAGTCCCATGAGATTTAATGTTTTAATACATGCAAAGGATAAAGGTTGCAACCTGGGGCTGAATTTCACTCTGAGTATTTGGAATAAAGGGTGAATGTCTCAGAAGGATAAGAGAACTAGTATTAGACTCATTTAACATAAGATGGCTATCTGGAAAGGTTTCAAGAGCCAATCCATGTCTTATCAAGAAAAAGATGCTGCAACGTGACCTAATTCTTGTTTAAAAATCTCTGAAAAAATCTCATGAGGGTCTGGTTAGGAATTTCTGGTTTTTATGCCACAGAAGCCAGACCCTGGGGCATGGTCTTGGACTAATGAATGGGAAGTTTCACTTGCACACACATGCAGCAGGCAGCCTAGCAATGGGATATGGGTTGACTCCCTAGTATGAACAAGATGAAATGGAAGGGCATTAGGCTCTAGTGGAAAGATGTTCTTGATGAGTTAGAGAGAAGGGAGAGGTCCCACCTTCATGTCTCCAAGGCACAGTGGTCCAGGGCAAATCTATTAATAGCCTTATTTGTGCCTTAATTCCAGTGCACACAAGAGATGATAATACCTTCCAGCCTTAATGGGGTTATGTGGTGAGCAATTACTTTATTTTTGACATAACCTCAGATACTACCTGTCTGGGTGTGATGCACTGGTTAAAAGGGTCTGGTGTATACTGATGATGTACGTCAGATAGTATGACTTTTTTCACACAAGGAGTGCTATAGTAAGTCAGACCTCAGGTTGTTGCAGCTTGGATCTTTGTGTCCAGAAGCCATGAGTACCAGGATCTTAATGAAAACTCCCATGAAACAAAAAAAAGACATCCCTTTCCTACTATGTCTTATTTTCTGTCGGGCTTAAGACATCAGAGGCCAATGTTACTGCCAGTTTGCCAGGGCTAATAGCCACTGAAGAACTTATTCCTCATGAATTTGCATATTTCCTTTTGAATCCATTAAAATTTTACCCAGGGGCTCTGCAGTCTGAGAAGAGGTATGTTTCTGGAGTGACTGAAACTACCTACTTGGCAATTTCCGTCATTCATTTCTTCCTCCTTTTTAATGTGAAATGGTTGCTAGTTTATTCTGATTTACCCTCCTTTGGTGATTTTGCAGATCTCTGTTTTAACTATCTAGAAAACAGAGACTTCAGACCAATGCAAAACTGGCATTTTGTAAATATGTCCCCAGATGGCATTTAAATTTAGTAGTCTAATCTGAGGGCAAAAGCCTGATGGCTAACTGACACTGGAGTTAACGCAATTGTTAAGACTGTTGCTTGTGGGGAAAAGAGGAGCAGAATGCTCTCTTGGAAGCCACGTTGTCAACCATAGACTTAATTCTTATTGTCACTGGAATTGAATTTACCATTTCATACCTCATAACTCTCTCATCTGGTTACCCCATGGCCATTTGCCCCCTGACAGCCACTCCAAAACCAACTGAAATCATTAGCTGATGAATGTGGAGTAAGATGTGCTTGTTTCAAACACAAAAAAAAGGCGAGCCTTTGTAAAAAATTTCTAGCACAGAAGTGACTCCTACAGATGACATCTTTGAGGCTTGGTGTATCCGGAATATAAGATACATTTTCCTTTCCTAGTTAAGAACAACAGGAAATCTACAGCACAACTGAATTAGTTGGTGTCTGCAACTGTCAATTTTGCAGTAGTTAATTGCATGTTGCTCTGGCTGTAGGCTAATATCTTTAGGACCTAGATTCAGCAATATTATACACATACTGATTTCAAAGCATGTGAATCACTGCGCTTATGTTCTCAAAGACTGAAGTCAAGCAAGTGCTTAAGTCAGTGGTGGATAAAAGCCCAGTTGGGTGCATTTTGAGGAAGGTGGAAGGAGGGAAAAAATAGACTGGTATTTCCTTCAATATCCTGAAGAGATGGAGCTTTCAACCAAGGGTTGGGTGGAGGATGTAGGAGAAGGAATGAAATGGAAGATAGGAAGAGAATGCCTAGCATTAAAAGATTTCTTTTACAAATTACAGGATTTATCAAATCCTTAGCTTGGTGGGAAGTAATTTCTCTACTCAGCAGAACATGACTGAGACCCCTAAGCCCTCCCTTGGGAGACAGAAAGGAAACCCTGAAAGAGCTGTTGGGATTGTGCCTAGAGCCCCAGCTGACTGGGGTCACCTGTGTTTGTTCCATGTTCTCACCATGGGAGGCAACAATCTGAAATTCTGAGCCACAGAAGGACAGTTGCCCCAACACAGAGGGCCTTGTCATTGCTCCATTGTTGCCCACACCCTTGGGTGTCCACTTGCCAGTAATTGGAGCCACGCCTAATGTTTATTGATCAATTCAAACTGGTAATTGCTGGCCAGGTGTAAGGTACTGCACCAAGGGTGATAGGCATGGGTTTGAAGCTATAGGTCTGACAGTAATTTGCAATGTTTCGTCCACCTAGAGATGGATATTGGGGTTTGGAAGTACTTGTTAGCCCAGATTTTAGAACTGAAGCTGGGAAGGAGAAAGGAAATGCAGCTTTGAAACAAACAAACAAACAGTCACAGAAATTCTGTGATGGGGCTGAAATGTGCTTTTAAAACCTTTTGTTCCTCAAAATTCATATCCCTTTCTTCCCACTTGTTTGAGATCCTTACAACTGAAAGCAGAAGGCCATGACACACATTTGTGCTAGAAAATGGCACCTTCGTGCACCTGAGTGGTTTGCATGTACACACACACGGAAGAAGCCTATGGGCGCAGAGAAATAAGATGGTGTTGCAATGTGTTGTGTCTGTACTGTTCCACAAAGGCTCAGCCCTGGGTCATGCTAAGCTCTCCCCTGATGCCCTGGAAACCATGCTTGGTTGTGTTGGGTCTGGCTGAGATGGACTTAATTAATTCTCCTCATAGCAGCCCTCATAGTGCTGTGCTCTGTATTGGTAGATAGAAAGGTGTTGATAACATACCAGTGTTTTGGCTACTGCTAAGCAGTGCTTGCACAGCATCTATGCTGCCTCTCCAACCTTTCTGCCCCCCCCTCACCAGCAGGCTGGGGCTGGGCAAGATCTTCGAAGGGGACATAGCCAGGACATCGGACCTGAACTGACCAAATTATATTCCATACCATACGACATCAGCTCAGCTATAAAAGCTAAGTAAAGGGAGATGGAAGGGGGGGACATTCATTATTTACATTTGTTCCAGAGCAACTACTATGAGTACTGAAGCCCTGCTTCCCAGGAAATGGCCAGGCATTGCCTGCTGATGGGAAGCAGAGAATAAACTCTTCTGTTTTCCTTTGCTTTCGTGCACGACCTTTGCTTTTGCTTTATTAAGGTGTCCTTATCTCAACCCACAAGCCTTTCATTATATTTTCTCTCCCCTGTCTGACTGAGAAGGGGGAGAGATAGAGCGGTGTTGGCGGATGTCTGGCATCCATCCAGGGTCAACCCACCACATGTGTCCAGCCTCAGATCCGTCAGCAGCACTGCACCGTGGTGCCTCCAGGGAACATGTAGCTTCCTGGTGGTATGACCTGAGATGAGCAGAAATTCTTGCCCTGTGCTGTGACACCAGCATGAGCTGCCCTGTGTGATGGGCATCTGTTCCAGTCAGGTGGTCTGACACGTAAATCTTGCCTTCTGGGCATCCCATCGACCTGGGAGCCTGTAGATCTGTGGGGAGCTGCAGGGAACCTCGTGGTTCTGGTATGCCTCAATACAGGCGGGTTTAGGGCATAGGAGAAAGGATAAGAGAATTTTTAAGGTAAATTGTTAAGGAACCAGGCACAGGAAGTCTGGATCAATCCAAAGAGTCAGAGGAAATCTGCAGGGGAGATTTCACAAATGCTTAGATTTGTCCTTTTCTGCAGGTTTCCTCAGTTTGGTGTCTGAGGCAGAGGCTGAAGCTTGCTATTCCGAGACGTGTGCCTTTGGTTAGCTGCTGGGCTAGTCTCTCCACTGACGTAAGTCCACTGAGGCTTGCTGATTTGCAAAGCACTTGGCGTCCTGCTCCTGGTTTTCCTCTCTCCCTCTCTGCCTCTCTGGCACTCTTTAGCCTTCTCATTTTACTCCAGAGGGTGTAACCTGGCAAACCTTAGCCGTGCTTCCACGATGAGGCTCTGGCCCTGAATTGCTCTGAATTCAGCTGACCTTTCCAAACAGGTCTTTGGGGGCTTTGCTTTGTCCTTGTGTGTTTTACATAGCCCATTTTTTCTGCATGAAGCACACATTATTTCCTGCTTGCAATTCCCAAAATTTCTTCTGCTTGTCCTTCTAAATTATCCCACCTTGGATGGAGCTGGACCTCTACCTGGGGCTGGTGCTTTGTCTTCCATCAGTCTTGATTCTGTGTTGTCACACTGTACTTCCTCCTTCCACCCCCAAGGGTTGTGGGCCTGAACCATGAGAAGGCATGTGGCTACTCTGCAAGCTGGTGTTGAAGTAGCATATAATCAGAGAGAAAAAAAATACAGAGAGGGAGATGCATACGTGAACATACACATTATTTGGTGAGGATGATGACTCTGCTAAGTGTTGACCATGCTCTTTCTGAATGCTTTCTCTATTCCTCTTGTAATATCTGCTTTCCCTCTACCCTGCTGGGGTCTAACAGCTTGGCTGGGAGTGGTGGGGAGGAGGGTGAAGGAGACAATCCTCCATGACAATCTGTTATAAAAAGGTGACTGATTTCAGGGATTTTTTTCAGTTTAATGTGTTAACAAAGATATCAAGGGGAAAATTAAGTGCCATCTGAGCCAGAAGAGAAATTCTTTATTGTTTGGAAGGGCAATGGGGGAAAAAAAGAAGTGGATTCATTTGGCTTAATTTGAATACTGTGTGATGCTGAATGAAATAGTTTTGTTTTGGTCATTTACTACTGTTTCAAATCAGCATTTTTCATTTAAAAGTGGCCCAAGTTGAAACAAAAACGCTTAAATCAAACTTCCCAAACTTTGTTTAAAAATGTCCAACTGTCGCAGTTTGTTTTTCCCAGAATAACATGCTTTATTCTGGAAAGTTCTGGGGATGGGGAAGGTGGAGGGGAAGAATTAATCTCAGCAACAAGAAAATCTTTTGGGCTAACAAAGCACTCACTAAAGGTAAACTGAATTTGTAAATAGTTTCAATGCCACCAAAATCATACTGCCTGGCAACTTTGCTACATCAAGGATTTACTGTGAAATGTCAGTGGTTCAGCCTGGCAAACAGTTGTAAATCATTTGCCTCATTCCCAACTTGCCTCTGTCTCCAGTGCTGCTGTGCTAATGTAGGCTGAACTCACAGTACATGGACCCAGAACATACAGCTGTAGGACTCTTTAAAGATGTCTTAATTTCTTCTATCAGTTTACAGAGCCTTTCTCACAAAAAAAGAAAAAAAAAAAAGAAGTTCATAGGTTTTAAGGCTATCAACTGATATTGTGGGGGAAGAGGAAGAGAGGGACCTAAACCTGATTTTTGAGCATGCGGACTTTGCAATGAAGCAAATATTGCATCAGAGAGCTGATTTGTTCTTTAATCAAAACAGTATTCCGATAAAGCTACCCACAGATACATCCTTTGGAAAATCAGCAGCTCCCAGGTACTTTTGAATTTTCCTCCCACTCATCCTCTCTCTAATAGGGAGATCTAAGCACCTCTTGGTGTGCTGTCTGTGAAAGGTTACTGTCCTCTCTGGCTATATCACTAATTATTATCAGGACTGCTCCCCAGAGAGTCACTAAAAAGGGTGTTGTTCCCCTGGGTGACAGACTATCATTTCCCCCCCAGGTTTTTCAGCAATAAGTCCCATTGACCTCAGTGGGAACAGTTTTAGGGGTTAAAAACTACCTATTATCCCCCCTCTCCTCTTAAATGACTTGATTTTTGCAGTTTACATCTTAGTTCCTAACTTGTAGCCACAGACAGATAAACAAACATTCTCTTAGTCAGCTTGCTTTGTGGGGGAAGTTACTACAAGCTTGTAGCAAGTTCTATTGGTCATAAGGCAGAGGGAACCTTATAGTGCAGTTTCCCTGGCTCTGGATAAACTTAAGATGAAACTCAGATGAAGCCACTCCTTTCTTCTGCACATTTGCTGCTTATGCTGTGTCAAACCTGATTATTATCATTATCTCGGTTCTGTCATACTCTATAAATACATGTCTAAATAAGCCAAACAGCATGGCAATTTTTGTCAAGGGGGAAGTTTGAGGAAGGATTTCATTAGGGCTCTGCAGAGAATGCTTTGCAGAAACAGGGAGCAAGATAAGGCTTAAGAGTCTCAGATATTGCTATAGATTAAGAGACATCTCCTGGGAGTAGTGCCTCCTCGCAGCAATGGCTTCCAGCTTGGCTTGGGGCAAGATGAGAGAGGTCTCACCTCCTCCAAATAAGTAGGATTTCTAACTCTGTCAAGATGGGATGGGATTGAATGAAAACTCCAAGATAAAAATGGGATAAACGGTACCTAACAGTGACTCTTAAACCCCAGAAGTGCAGACTTTCAAAGCCTTGCACTAGCCTGAGGGTTATAACCCCATAGAAGCCGCATACAAAAAGCCTGGATGAAAAAAACCACAAAGTGTTACTGAAACAACCTACAGGCAAGGGAATTACTCTATATATGTAAAACGAAACGTTAGAGGGGTATTTTAACCGTCACCTTCCAGCTCCTCATTGTGGACTGGATCCAATGCTTATAAAAGTCAGTGGAAAGACTCTCATTGAATTCATGAGAACTGCATCGGGTCCCATGTGAGTTACACCTACTTCGGCTCCCTGCCATAGGTGGAGGTAGTCCTAAAAGAAAGAGAGAGTGAAGGGAGTTTAATTTACATGACCTTCCAGTTCACTCTCCATTTACAGCTGCTCTTTCCGTCAAGAGGAAACATCTCCAGCTTTGCAGAACAGGAGGGTATAGTGTAGTCTGGACAGGTATTTTTTCATGTCATTTGTAAGGTAAGTCACTTGTAAACTTAAAGACTTTGACGTTTTGAAAATTGTACCTAGAACATTTTCGGACGCTTTTTCCAAAGGTGTCTGTGATTCTGAGGGCTTCTGTCCTCTTGCTTAAACAGTCAGAGCACCAGCTGCTCCAACTGGCTTCAAGGGGAAACAGGGATCCAGATTTTCTGAAAGTCAGGAGGAGAGGATTTCTATTCCAGCAGCCAAAACAACACAGGCAGCCAAAATAAGAGATCGCATGAAGGAGATGGTCTAAACATGCCAGCTGCAAAGTGTGGAGACTCTAATGCGTAATACCTGTTTTTAATTAGATAACGAATTACCTAATACAGAGTGAAATGAGAGAGTGGAATTAAAAAAAAAAACAAACCAACCCACAATTAAAAACCTGTTGGTTGCCCCCGGCATGATTTAATTTTGCTTCTGCTCACTTGGTTATTCACTGAGAAACTTACTAATACCTCATGGAAAACTTTAGCAGTCTTTCCATGTTGAAGCATTTAGAGGAAATATGTTATATCATGTTTTTTTTTGTGATCTGCTTCCTCTTCCCCACCTTCTCCCACTGCAGAGGTTTGACTGAAAGTCATAAACTGGATTTCTGGCTGCTGTAAACAGGCCTAGTACTATAGTGACTTTATTAATTAACTTCAGTGAGGGTAAGACCTCATATCTGTCTTGAACTGTTACTTTCCAGTGCATGTAAGTGCTTGTAAAACATACTTGACTAATACACTTCAAACTGATGACCTTGTTTACAGGTTGGTGAGACCTATTTTGTCACTAAGAGCTTCTTCCATGATAACTCGAAGCAAATGTCCTGCCAGCATCCCTGTGTATACTGTAACGTGCTGTTTCTCCAAGGAACCTGCATCTCTGTACTCACCTGATCCTTTGTCTCTGTATTGAAAGAAATATTAGGTGTGCTTTATAATACAAATCTGCCTAGGCAACAAGCTTGAGACTTGACCATCTGTCTCCCAACTGCTAGTTTACTTCCTTGCTCTGTTCTGGGATGCCCCAGCTGAGTCCAGCATGGGCACCAGGTTATGATCCCTCTGCTTTATGGGGTCTCATAATACCATTCCAGAAGGTCTTGTAACACCTCAGAGAACCTCCACGTGCCTTTACATAAAACCCCATATTATTTACACCCTTATATTTTGCTAGAGAAACGCCACCCCAGAGGGCTGTAACCTGTCTTACTGTTTGAACAGACAGAAGAGTAATCATACAAGTTATGTCAAGTGGCAGCAAAAGTGGTTGGGGTCCAGAGGAGACCAAGTCTTGTGTAGTATAAGTATAGTCAGGTTCGCTGTAGAGGGAGGTGGCCCTAAAGAATGCGGATGTAACTTCACCTGTGGTACTTGTCCAGTCTTTTATTTAGTGGCATTGCTGCACTCCTTGTATGTAGAGATTTGACTAGATGTAGGCTTCCTGAAGAGGGGTAATAGGCTAAATGCAGTGCTTGGTGGGCTTCTGTCCATTTAGATTCAGACTAGTGAATTTAGACAGCCTAACCATGCGTAACTGTTATGAACATCTGGTTACACAAAAATACTATAGAGTAAAAAAATAAATAATGAGCCAGTGTTTCTGCCATTTTCCATCTCAAATCCCAGTGTGACCACAAGCATTCCTTTTGGGGAAAAGCTATCCAGTGTGCACTGTGATAACGCAGTGCAAGATATCCAGCATTCATTGTTAAGAACTATTGGTTTCGCTTGTAATTGAGTCTGGAATTCAGCCTTTCTGTGAGTGTTTTATTATTGTCTCTGGTGATAAATATCCTTGTGTGCATGGTGTGAGCTCTGTGGAAGCCTTTTGCTGGGGAAGGATGGTCCTGTGGGAAAACTATTAGAGTATTAACTTGGACAACGGTGTTCTGGCTTTACTGCAGCTTTTCTATATAACCATAGAAAAATAATCAGATTTTCCTCTTTTGTTCAGATTCTGCACTCTCTGCTCACACAATGAAAGTCCGACATTCCTGTCTCAATTGCATGTAAGCGGAGCAGGTGCAGGTTCTTACTGCCACATATGCAGGACTTGCCCAGGTGTCTACATGGTTCCCTTCAGCTCTACTGTGGAATAGTTACATAGGAAGCCATGTATGTATATCTCCTTAGAAGTAGTATAATACATATAAAAAATTGTAACAGTAGCAATTCTTTGTGTCAGATAGTCACCACACAGCTCTGTTGAGAAGTAGTCATCCCCCTGTTTTAAAATGACTGTGGAAAAGAAAGTGGTGTAAATACTGGCAGAGCAAGGTACTATTCATAAAAACTGAAGAAGAAGAAATAATTTTCTGTTCTTCTTATGACCAAGCCATAAAGAAGAGAAGTGACTTGTCCATGGCCTGTGTTTCTGCTTACAGGGTTGCAGTGCCACAGTAACATCCCTGGGTGACTGGCTGGGGGAGTACAGATCCTGAGCTGATACCTCTAGCACACTGAGAAGCACTAGGAGAAGTGCTAGCTCTGAAAAAGTGGTCACCATGTCAGCACCTACCAGGTTGGCTGGGCCTTCCCCAGTGCAAGAGGTACTTGTTAAGTATTGTGCATAAGAAGGGTTTATTGCTCCTAATATGCAAATCATTGACTTGTTGGACTTTGTTCCTGGGGAGAGTAGCATCTTCATGGGGGTGACAGGTGAAAATGCATCAAGTGTATCTCTGAACGTGAAATGCAAACTGAGACCTTGCTCATTTGCATGCCTGTGGCTTAGAGCTGCTTCAGTGTATTTTTGGAGCAAAAGCCGCAGCTCAGCCACAGAAATGTTTTCCCATTGCTGCCTATTTGGCTTTTTAAGCATTACGCAACCCAGGGTGCATAAACAAACAGGAGGCTGAGCAATGTAAGATTGAAATATGCCTCCAGGTCCTCAGGTCTGTCAGGAAGGCTTTTGTGCCTGTCCTGAAACAGGTGTGATGGAAGTCCTGGAGTTGTTCTGAGTATCATTGGAGCTTTTCATGTGTAAGAAGCAAAGGCTAGTTACAGGGAGGGCCTTAGTCTGGCTAAGTGGGCTCTCTTCATTGAAATTTAGCAATGAAATCACCATAATGGATATCTGAAGAGAGGTAGAGATGAGGACAGGGACACCTAGACCGTTCCAGACTTCCTAGTCTAACATCTGGAAACATTAGGGCCCATGAAGGCACAGGGTTGAGGGGCTTGTAAATAACACCAAACAAATTTGGCCATTACTGCTTCAGTACTCAGTCCTTTCAGTTTATGTAGCATTTAACATTGTGGTCTTTTCAGCTCAATTAGACCAATCCTCAGACAAATTGGGAGCTCTGCCCATTCTCTGCTGGGCTGTGTGGAGACACCCTTCAAAAATAACACATCTGCTTACAAGTCAAAATTTTAATGAAGTCAGTGGGACTCCACAACCAAAGCTCAAGTTGTTAATGGTGGTTAGGGTCTGTTCCGGTTTGTGTTGTGAGGCCTGTGTCGCTTAGACAACTTCCATTGTCAGAAACATGGAAGCCTTCGTTATCTTCTTTCAATGATAATTAGGGTTATATGCAATTTAATATGCAATAAGGAAAAAATTTGAAAAGGTATGCAACTACATAGTAGCTCACACTCCCTGTTCATCCCATCTTTAGGTTTCAGGAGGGCATTTTATGCATAATTATGAATTCATAAACATGTTAAGTAGGTGTCTATTGGGCAGGATGTTACTGGATGCTTAGTTGTAACGATAAAATCATAACAGTAACATCAAGTCAGTATCCCATTTCCCTTTGCCTTTTCTGAGTCCAGGCACTTTTGAACAAAAGGCCCCCAGAGAAAAACACAGGTCAAAAATAGACCTGAATCAAGTGCGGGCAGCTGCAAGAGTGAACCCCACTGACTGTCACAGCTTGAAGTCAGAAATGCCTTGGTAGGTTATCTGTGACTAGGTAAAGCTTGTAATTTGTGTATTGCTGTAGTCAGCTCAGTGGGATTTTGGGACAAACAGCTGCTCTATACTACATATAGCTTGGAATTTTGTGGCTTTTACAAAACTTGCCATTCAGTGGTGGAAAGGGGGCTGTAAAAGAGAGGGAAGGACTGGGACTCTTAACTTGGGGTCCATGGGCAACCTCCTCTGCACAATAAACCAGTATCTGATCTTTTAGTCTGGATTTGTAAGGAGAAGGAGTTATGCGGCTCTCTTATTAGAGCAGAAGTGAGAACTTGTAGCACTTTTCAGACTTGGTGATGAGTCTGCAGCTTCCTCTTTTTCTTAGTGGCTTTCTCCAGCTACAGTTGAATGTGACAAAAATAGGAGAGATGTGAAACAAAGCAGGACTTCACAGCTAGAATAATAAAAACTCAAGAAAAGGGCAAATGATTGTCCTCTTCCTCTTGTGACTCTGCAGCAGTTTGCAACCTATTTGAGAACTGATGAAGATATTTTTAAAGACTAGCTTTGAAAATAAGGAAGAGAACCTGCTAATGATATACTCTGACCACGGAGCCTAGAGTAAGGAGGATTATTGAAGAAGGAGGTGAATAGTTTGCAAAATCTATGAGCAATATTGCTCTGTTGAAATATTCTGGCTTTCTGATAAGATATTTCCAGTTTCAAAGTTTCTGCTTCCAAAGCTGTACATTTCTACAAGGGAAAATATTCTGACCAGCTCTTGTGCTAAAGAATGTGTTTGATTTTCTACTCCTTCTATAGGGGATGGGGGGAGATGTTGTCAGCTTTAAATTCTAAATTGCTGTCTCTCCCTATTTTAGCCATATGTTTCCAGAAAAAGCCCATTGAGAATGGATATTTTGCCTACATAGTGGGAAATGCCAGAGGGAAATGCTAAAGTTCACTGTTCCACAACATCTCTAACTACTCGATGAAATCATCTCTATGCCACTCTCCAGAAATACTACATGCGGCTTTGCCCAATTTTGGGTCCTGCAGGTAGGTTTCTACAATAATTTGACTAGTTCACAGTTTCATCTATGGAAGAATAACTGGACACTCACAGATTTCTGGAGTTTAAAGCATATGAGTTTCACCCCCCTATAGTTCCATAATATTTCATTAGTTTACCCCAAAGCTGAGTGCAGTAATTAGCATCAGAGTAAGCCATACACTCAGAAAAGTATTCAATCTTGATATGCATGTAGAGGTGACAACAGGAGATAGGTGAGCCACTGCTGCTGTGATGGGACTGCACCTACTGCATCAGTGGTTTTGCTTCATTCTAGCTTGATCTCACACCCTGGTGCCTTGTATTCTTGTTCAAAGGTCGCATCTTCTCCCAGTGAAATAAGCATTCAATGAGGGAAAAGGGAAGTGTATTTCAATGGTTCAGGATCAAATCCTTGTTGCAGAAGGACGGCAAAGCTATCCTAGGTAGGCATGATGACACTATGAAGAGTATTTATCCTGCTGTTTGTATGTAAGTCCGTGGTGCAATGTTTCTCTCAGACTGTTGGAGGCTTTCATTTTTGTCTTGCTACTAGGGAAAATGTAGGTTGAAGGGCATAGGTGGCATTTAATTTCAATATGGTCCGTGATTATTAGGCAGTGGGACCCATCTTTTGAAATCCTAGTGTGTGTGTTGTGGGGGATGACATATCCCATTGCACAAGTGACTCAGACATAGTATCTGCTTCAGGTTTGTATGCATGTTGCTAATCTGCAAATAAGAACAATTCTGTTAAATAATGAAGAAGAAGATTGAACATGAGGGACAAAAGAATTGGACCATTAAGAAAGTAGTGGTTTTCAAAAGGCCTGGACAGGAATTGAGGTCTCGTGTCTTGGTTCAAATCATCAGGAATTGAACACCTCATATCTTCTGATGGTTCCAACAAAAAGGGTTCATTGATCAGTAAGGAAGGATTGCTTTCCTTGTCAAGAAAGGTTTGAGGTTTTCTAAGCATGTCAAATGGAAAGGTTGAAAACAACTTCTTTCATGGTCAGTTACACTGTCTAGAGTGAGAAGATGGATTTTGTATTCCTGACCTTACAACTCTTCAGCAGTGAAGGTTGTAGCTGATCAAGGCATCCCTACCAGGCAGATATAAAATCCAGATTATTTCTGCAGTTTTACCTTAGCAGATCTAATACACATAGATAGATACAGATGAAGGGGAACCTGACAATATCTTATATCCAATCTATCATGCTAAGGGCTCTGCTGTACACATTGTGCTACTTTTACAACCCATCAAGCAGCAGATATGGAATAATGTTTATAAGCTAGGACCAGCTGTCAAGCCTCTAAAGAATTCCCAAACAGTTGGGTTCAGGTTTAAATGGGGAGACAGGGGAGGGAATGGCGATGCTGTTACACACAAACTACCACTGCCCATGGTGTAGCATATAAAAAATCTTTGCAAATGTACTAATCCTCCTTGAGAGACATGAACATAAAACCTAAAATGCATTCCATATGTTCCAGTGTCCCGTTGCTGCTCTAATTCCAGCTGAAAGCATAAAACTTAGCAACCTTTATATTGATGCTAAACACATTGCGTCACTCCTAACACTGATATGTTTTATGCTAATACAATTAAACTTGCTTCAACATAATCCTGGTAAGATAAACACCGTTGCTGTCATGATAAACATCACAGCTATGTGTTTCTCAACAGTAAAATGGAAGACAGACATGTTATCCAAACCAGTATGAAAAAACTCTCCCCCTGCCATCCCCTGAGAATTTCCTCTCTATTGTTGTTGCTGATGAGCGCGGTGCAGAGTTGACTGTTGTTGCTCTGCATGTGAAAGCTGTCACAACTAATATTGTGTGCCTTCTACACAATAAGTAAGTAACAATAACAAACTAAAAATCCCACTCAGATTCCTCAGATAAAAAAAGGATTCTGTGGTTGAAGTATGCCTTCAGATTACACTTACATCTTGTAAGCTACCTCTACAAACACAGACTGATGCCCTATGAGAAGAAGTCCCTTTCTCCCTAAGGCTGCTAGTGTTCAGTCTTTCTTGTAAAGGACTAAAACTGCAATACATGAGGGATGAAGGGAAGTTTGCTGTGACTACTGGATGTTACTAGCTTCTTCCAAACATTTCCCCACGATTTTTGCCCTTAGCAAACAAAACTTTGGACTTAGGACTTTCTGATTCACAGGCAAGGTAGCCCTGTGAGCAGTTCAGGAAAGTGATCTTGCACATTTTGGGCAAACCAAACCAGCATCACAGAAGAACAGGCAAGAGTGTGTAGGTAGGGAAAGGCTGGCTGAGAGGTAGCAGCATCTTAACAACCTGTTAACTTGTGTGATACCTTCTGAAAGTCTGATGGATACATTTTTACAGTGGCTTGATCAGAGTGTTCCAACCTGTATAAAAGCACTATTTAACCACCTTCACAAAAAGCCTGAGAGAAAGCTACATTTCAGGTAAGTTCAGCCTTTCTGTTGAATGGGGGTAGAAAAGGATGAACAAATGGACCAACTCTGGCTCCAAATGTTTCCAACCAACTACCAAAGTTCCTATTGCCAGGGCAGAAGAGCAGGAGTGCAGGAGAAAGAAACCTGGTAGCCAGAAAGAATGTCTAGTAGAGGGCAATATAGTTATTTTTTTCACTAAATTCCATTGACTACTTCAAGATATTGAGGTCATACAGCAACATGAAGAAACAAAATGATGGCATCCCAACAGACCAAAAGAACCTTAAGAAATGCAATTTTTCTCACTGAAATGTGGAAAATGTCCTGTGTGAAGGAGCTAGGGGTAGAATTTACTCATAGCTGGGACCTGGACCAGAATCCACTTGGGTAACCATGGTCTAACAACCTGGAAAGGCACAAAACTGTGGTGTCCCTCACAGACTGCTTTTGTGACCCTAGGCAAATGCTGCTAAGCCACTTCAGTTCCCCATCTATGATGTGGGGTACCACTATTAGAGCAGGAAGCCTTGCCACTGAGTATAAATCAAGGAAAAGCAGGTGGGCAAGATTTCATCTGACATCCAAAACTCTTTCTCTGAAATGGAGAAGGATTTCTATTTTTTGTTAATAAGTAAATGGAGTTGGTGTATCATGCCTACAGCATAAATAGGTGCCCATACTTTGGGTCCTGACAACCCATTGTAGGCACTGCTGTTCACTCCCACTGTATTCAAGCATGATTACTAAGATTTACATGCTGGAAAGCTTTACATGTCCAGAGCAAGGGAAAAAACAAAAAAGCTGTTCGCATAATTTGGCATTGATGGTTTTCAGGGTGGCTTTCCAGCGTAGGATCTTTTACTTTCTCTTTTTTTCAGAAAACCTTACCTGGAGCATTTCAGGAGTTAAAAGTCCAAAGTAACATCGTGTCTTTTAAAAGGATGGATGGCTATAAACAAATTCACAATGATCTCTTCCTCTGACTGGGAGAATCAAAGGAGGGGTTTTCAGTGTTTGCATTAGAAGGTGTGGGACTTTACTGAGAGGTTTAAAGGGTGTACCCCCTCTCCCTCTCTTCACTGCTCCCTGTGAATATATCTCTCTGCCTGCCTCAGGTCTCTGAATTTCTCTGGCAATTTGCAACTGTCACCACTGGGGCCCCACACTGCCACCGGGTCTTTACACTCATGGTTGTCTACCAGAGCCTTGATCTGCTGAAGAGGTTTCCTGTGAGGCTGAGGAAGGAAGGAGGGTACAACCACAGCTGAGGGTGTGCATCCCTCCCCAGCTGCACACCTTGCCACAGAGTCCTTACTGCCATGTGTCCCAGAGGTAAAGGGGGTTACACCTGTGTTTCCCCAACCTGGGTGGCATGGTCATGACCATGGCTTTGCAGGACTGGTAGTCAGAGTAAATAGGCACCAAGTTAATTTCACTGGAGTTTTATGGGCTGCCTCGGAAGGCCAGGCCTTGGGCAGAGATCTTGTTACAACAGCACATTACATTAATTGGCAAAATAAAAAAAAAATCAGGTAGCAGTTCATATGCTTATTACATGTATTGTGGGCTCTTTTTGCTTCTGAGATACTATTGTCTCTTGGACTTTCTTGCAGCTGTGATTTATTTCTCACGTAAGCTGATTCCTAGGTATTCACCCTTCTGGAAATAGTTTAGAGATTCTTTAATAAGCACTTGGAAAATCTGGACCTATCTCTAAATACTGACATGGCATCTCTCTGTGATGAAGGCCTTCTCAAGAATTATGCTGTTATTTTTATACAGGTTATTGTGATCTTACAGAGGGTATAAATGATTACTTAGGTTGCAACAGAGCATGCAAGTTTTGCTGATGGTAACTTGCTGGCTTGCACCTGGGCCACTTCCTGGGGACCCTGCACCCTGAGGAGCTCTACTAGGGAGGGAGTTCCCCAGCAGTAAGTGGTGGCCCTCCCTTGTGACTGCCTGGTCCCTTCCCCTCCCTGGTCACAAGGAGAAGTACCTTAAACACTGACAGTGAAGAAAATTGGGAAGTGGTTTACAACTCCAGGCCATCTCCTATAGCAAACTCTCCTGGACCACAGAGAAAGGCACTGGAACCAGAGGCTGCATTTTGCACTCTTCTGACAGGCACGTCTCCATAATTTATTGGGGTTTTTGAAGTAGCAGGACCCCATTCCTAGGAGCAGCATGAAGCGCATGGGACATTTGTACCACATTCATGTTTCCTAAACAAAAAACCACTTCACAAAGACACAAGGCAGACATGAGAGGTTTCAGGGAAGCTTTTGTTTTGGAAGGAGTTAGGTGAGAGGAAGAGAAATCTCATCGAGGAAGATCTCTGTTTTCTTTGTACATCTCTTCCTTCCTTACACTTACAACGGGGTGGAAGACTGGGAGGAAGGCACTGTGTATTTAAAACATCTTTGGCCACACATAGATTAGCTTCAGAGGTTCATTAAAACCTTCCAAATCAGTACTGAGATGACATGAGACAGGACAGGATCCCCTTGCTCACTCCAGAAGATGTTACTTGTCTTTTCCTCACAGGGTCTGACTGTTCCCAAAAGTGGGCTTAATATCATTAATCTTCTTACATGATCAGAGAGACACAAACTAAAGGCACCAAGAGGCAAGTGGTCTTAATACAGTTCCTTACACAAATAATAAGCTCACTGTTGCCACTGACACAGTTTTAGAGCCACAGGCTGTAGAAAATGCAACATGCCAACCCAGATGCATTTCAGCTCCTGTTCTGCAGCTCCTCTGCCAAACAGGAACACATTTGCAGCATGTGACCATCTGATATATTGGCTGCTGAGGTGGTAACAGTCTTGGCCACCCAGCATGAAGTTGCATTGCATGAGCAAATACAGCACGAGACTTTCCTTCAGCTCCCCTGTCACCAAGTCGTTACCCAAACTGAACTAATAACGCAGGGTCTGGGTTATGGGAAACTCCTGTGGGCTTGCTCTTTATTGAGTGGGATCCTGGAGGAGACACATCTGTAGAGAGAGTGGTTTTGTCCCAAGTGAACAGTTCCAGCGCAAGGAGACGCTGCTGGAGGGACAAGCCTTATCTTAGGAACCAGGCCCCAGCACTAACAAGTTGCAAATATGTCTTGTCAGCTTTTCCCTGAGTAAATCAGAGAGGAGACTGGGAACAGGTCCAGGCACAGGCAGATAAAAAGGTGTGGTACAGCTTTGTCTTCTTGTATCCTTTTTCCAAATCTAGTAATCAGTTTCTTAACTTTGTCTTGTAGGGGGCTAAAACTCATTTTATTTTCACCCAAATTTCGCCTGCTGTGCAGACTGATTTCAAGGTGATACAGCAACTTTGGAGGTGCTCTGCTCTCCTCTCCATGGAGTAACAAGTGATGCACTTTAGGGCTGCCGACACCCAAGCCATGGGTGGAAGTCTCCCAGAAGCATGTGTGAAACAGGGCAGACATGGCGGGTGATATAGAGCAGGGTGCTGAGAGACAGCCTGGGGTGTGGGGCTTGAGTTTCCCCAATCTCTCACCATCTCTGCCAAAAAGTTCTTGAGGAACTGCATCCTTAACTCATCTTTCACGCATGTGCCTTTACAAAAGGTTTGGTGGTAAAAAATCAGTGTACCTGTTGCTTATAACTTGCTACCGCCTCACATAGTAATCCAGGTGCATGTTTCTTGCCATGGTCTCTATGAAGAGCCTTGGGCAATTTGCTCAGAGATAGGCATGTTGACATAGCTACATGAATCCCACCATGCTATCACCTGACCAGCCTGTGCCCTGTTCACCACAGTGGTTTTTTGTGTTCCTGTCATGGTTTCAGGTCAGCTCAGCTGGTAACAAAGCACCACGAAGCCGCTCACTCACCCCCCACCCCCTCGCCTGGCCATGTTGGGATGAGGAGAAAATACAAAGGCAGGCTCGTGGGTCGAGACAAGGACTGGGAGGGATCACTCCTCACTTATGGTCACGGGCAAAAGACAGGCTCAACTTGGGGAGGAAACAAAATCAATTTCATTTACTACAAATCAAATCAAAAACAAAACACAAGGTTATTAGGAAGGGAAACCAAACATCAGAACACCTCCCCCCCCCCCTCCCGCCTTCCCGGCTCAGCTCCATTCCCGGTGCTTTCTACCTCCTCCCCCCGGTGGCACAGGGGAACAGGGGATGGGGGTTGAGTCAGCTCGCCACACATCATCTCTGCCTCTCCTTTCCTCAGGGGGAAGATTCCTCACTCATCCCCTGCTCCACCGTGGGGCCCCTCCCACGGGAGACAGTCCTTCACCAACTTCTCCAACGTGGTTCCTTTCCACGGGCTGCAATTCCTCACAAACTTCCCTGGCGCGGGTCCTTTCCACGGGCTTCAGTTCTTCCCGAACTTCCCTGGCGCGGGTCCTTTCCGCGGGCTGCTCTCCAGTCACACACTGCTTCAGCGCAGTTTTTACCATGGAGTTACGGCCATCTTCGGGAGCCTCCGCTCCACCATTCACCTCCATGGGCTGCAGGGGGACAGCCTGCCTTCTCACCACGGGCTGCAGAGCCACCAGCCTCCTCAGGCGCCCCTCCTCCCCCTCCTTCTTCACTGACTCCAGTAGCGGCAGAGATGTTCCTCTCACGTTTTCCAATCCCCACACTACTGGTTCCCCTTCTTAAATGTGTTCTCCCAGAGGCGCTACCACCGTCACGCCCCTCTTAGAGGCAGGTCTGACATTTTGGCGCGTCCGACATTTTGGCGTGGGGAATTTTTCCAGCAGCTTCTTAAAGGGGCCACCTCTGCAGCCCCCCTCCCCTGCCACCAAGGAAAACTGCGCCACACAAACCCATAACAGTTCCACATCATAGTGTCATAGAGTATCTGAAGTTGGAAGGCACCCATAAGGATTATGGAGTCCAACTCCCTGCTTCTCGCAGGACTACCTAAAACTAAACCATATGAGTAAGAGCACCATCCAGATGCTCCTTGAACTCTGACAGTCTGGGTGCCATGACCACTTCCCTGGGGAGCCTGTTCTAGTGACAGACCACCCTCTTGGTGAAGAAAGGTCAAGGACGTTTCAGTCTTCAGTGTCCCTTGGAGGACACCAAGGTTCCCTCAGCCTTGACTTGAGGCTCTGAGTATGGAGAGTGGTGAAGAGAAGGTGCAGGGTTACGGGGGGACTCTGGGACCCACAGGGGCACAGGCAAAATGTAATCAAGGTTTGCAGACCTTGGTGAAAGAAATAAACCACTGTTTTGGTAACAGACTACCAGAGGAACAAAGTCAAGTTCTGTTCTGGAGAAAAAACAAAGGTGGTTTGTTATCTACACACAGGCAAACTCTGGCATGTCAATGTGACATGAGAAAATTCCTTTAATATATCCATTACCTGACATGTGTAACATGATAGCTCTTAGAGAGAGACAAGGATGGAAATACACAGAGCGCAAACAGAGACAATGTTAGACAATAATATTGCCATAGCAGCGATGGTCTAACTCTGAATGTGTGGCAATGTCATGTTGTTAGTTAGCTCTTTAGTCAAATGGCTGATGATGCTGCCATGTGTAATGGTCAGGGGACTGCAGGTGCCAGTTCCTGTGACACAGACATCACTTATTAGCATGACTTCTCTAATCATCTTGTCTCCATATAATTGGTCTCCATTTTAAATGCTCTTTCCATTTTGCTGTGAGGCTGCTGTGATTACTCTGATGCTCAGTCCCACAAATCCCCTTTGGTTTCTGTTGGGAACAATGTAATCTTTTAATAGACCAATGGATATGTGTTGATTGAATAATCTCTATTAATTCACAACCGTAGAATGGCTGGGCTGATGGGTCTCAGTCTTTAGCACTACCCCAGTGAATGTAGTGATAATCAACAGTTGCTTCTTCCAGTGTGATAAGCACAGTGGCCATGGACACATTCACGTATAGATTATTTTGGCTCGCTGGCCATCTGTGCTGCCTTAGGTACCTGAACAGATCTGACTGACCATGTAGAAAACAGAACTGCAGCATTCCCTCCTTGGCATCCAAGCTTAAAATAACAGCAGAATGGGCATTTCTCATGTGGCACCTCACCTCAGAGATTTTTTTTTTTTTTTTTAACTTTCTTTCCATTCATGTTCGAAGCCAGGAAGTGAAGAGGCGTGTCAAAATAAAGCAATTACAGAAAGGTTAACAAACTCTTCTACCCCTCCTTCCCCTCCACCACAACCACAATATGTGTGGTGGTGTCCAGATCAAGCCAGATGGGCCCCTGACTGCCTTTTCCTGGACAGCTCAACTTTGTTGGCTGGAGGGGAAGGCTCTTTATTGCTCCCTAAGTAGTGTAAGAGAGTCACCTTCTGTGCTGTTAAACCCAACAGGGCAGCATACCACAGCAACATGAGCTACTGACAGGGAGGGTGAGATTCTGGATTACTCTGCTCCATTTATGGCCTATTGCAAGAGATGTTCTTGTAAACGGTAAATCCAGTGTTTAATTGGATTTTTTTCAGCTTCTTCCAAGCATATGTTCTTGTATATGTGTCTGTGTTGTCTTGCAGAAAGCAAGTACAATCGCTATGTATATCCACATATGTATACCCACTTGTCTGCCCCTTCTTGGCAGACCAAAGCTTTCTTATATCCATTAAGCAGTGTAACCACAAAAGTAATACTGATGAACAAAATTAACTGTTTTACCATGATGCACAGTTAAGGTGTGGAACTCCCGCTACAGTACACTGGAAAGTCAGTAATAAAAAAGGAGTTTAAAAGGGAATTAGAAAAAAATTCATGGAGGACAGCCGCAGTGATGTGCATTTAACACGATGCCATGTATGCAGAGAGAATCCACAAACCACAATGGAAGTTAGTGACATGAACTACAAAATATTCACCCTGTTTCTTGTATGGATTTTCTGAACATGTGCTTCTGACCGCTGCTGGAGACGAAATACTTCTGTTGATGAACCTCCGGTTTGATCAAATACCAGAGTGTCTTATGAGCTTAACCAGATTTATGCACACAGAGCCTATCCCCTGCATCCCCCACATTCCCCTGATCGATATTAACCAGAACTCACTATGAACCCAGAGTATTAGGACTGTTCAGTCTTTGTATCCAGCTGAAAAGAAATGCAAGGTTTTAGAGCAAAGTGAAGAGTTATGTGCATATTCTATTGAGCTTTTAACCAAAGAGTCAGCTCTGTGGAGAGTTTATAATTTCCCTTTACTATGAGACAATTTCTTTGCTTTTTCTTTCAGAACTTCTGTTTCGTCCCTTAGGCCAATGGAAGACACTCCCAGGAGTGCCTCGAACATAGACTAACAGAAATTGAGATGCACATGCATGAGGATAGATTCAGAAAAAACCAAAAACTTGCAAAATGTACTGTTTATTGCATGTCAGCAGATCTAGTCTCTGATCTCATCTCTGCAGCTTGGACCAGTACCTTACACTCTCTTGCCTTTTCACAGTTTTGACTCCAATCTCTATGTAATTGGGCTTTTTTAATGTTGCTATTCGTCTGTACAGACAGTAGGTCTTCAGTGATTTTTGTTGCCTGAAAACGCTACTGGCACTTTGTGATTAAGAATGGGCACCAACATCCTTCGGAGACCTGCCTCTGCAGAAAAGGGGGAATTTTCTCTCAAGCACAGCTCTTTTTCCTTAGTGATTTATTACTGATTACTGTGGCAGCTTACTCCACTGAATCTGAGTATGAAATCATTTTATAGGTCTGTTCTCTTAAAAAATCAGACTCCTGTTGGTGTTAAATTGTCTCTTTAGTGTTAGGTATTTGGTATTTTGAGTTTACAGTGCAGGTGAGATCATGCAAAGCATTTAAATTACCTTCTGGTGATTCAAAGAAGGTAAGTAATTAGGGAATTACCCAGTCTTAAAATAAAATTGGAGGAATCAGACTAGTGTGGTTAATAAATTTGCTTTCATTAGGAAAAGCATCAAATAACATCTATTACTGTTTGTCTTATGAAGATATCTAGATGTCCAGCCATAGATCCAGACTGTCATGCACAAGAAGCTATACAAGGAGAGAACAAAAGCATCAGTCATGTTCCAAACAGTTTAAACAGCCTGGGCTACCTCTTTTTTCCTCTCCTTGCATGTGGACTCCTCCATGAAATGCTCCTCCTTGATATATGGGAACGTTTTTATGCCTGCTTTGCAGTCCCTCCATCTTTCCCAGGGAGATCTGATACGGCCAAGGAGAACATCCCTGTAGCATCTTGCCTAGGTTGTTGCTGAATCATGATGAGGCCAAAACTTTCCTCTTGCGTGTTGTAAATGGAGACAGACTCTCAGGTTTCAGCCTCAGGGTTTCAGAGGATTGTGACAAATCTGGCAACCTTTCTGAGTGACACTGACAGGTTTGCCCTTCTCTGGGAAAGGATGAGGGCTTGCAAATGCAAACCAAAGAAAGGGATTAACCTAGCAGAACAGAGTTATAGCAAGAGCAGGGAAAAGGGAGAAAGCCATGGAAATAAATAAATTTAGGGCTATCCAACTGAGATATTGCAACAGCTGTCTAGGGGAACATTTGCCTGTCAAAGATTACTTAAAGATTTGTGGTGCCAATTCAAAGCCTGCTATAGAAAATGGGTGCAAGGCAAGAGGAGAAGGGATGCTTTTCCAGTGATTGACAGGGGTTTTGACATAGGTCTGCTATGTCAGTAGTGATAGTCACTATTTTGCAAGACAGGCTTAAGGGGAAGTTAATCCATTTAAACTGCCACTTAAAGACTGTACACTAATCTCAGTACCTAAATATCATTAGCACATTTAGTCTCCAGCACTGACACTGAAACAGAGACTGTTACCACCTTTCTCATATGAGGATTTCACAGAACCATAGAGGTTTTGGTCTGGATGTCTCGAGTCCAAACCATCCCTGGAAACAGGACTATCACCAATGCTAGCTCAGGGCACCCCAGCTTTGTCTAACTGAGTCTAGAAAGCCTTCTGGGATGGAGGTTTTACAGCCTCTCTGGATAAGCTGTTCCTGTGCTACACCATCTTTCTGGTGAAAAAGAACAGCTTCATGCAGATGATATGGCACCAGCTAGAGATTGGGGGTGGTGGTGGTGGTGTGGAGGATGGTGAGCCATAAAGTATTTCTGGGATTCTTACATAAAATATTAAAAATCTTAAATTGACATTTTATACTATAAGCTTAACTTTATATTGAAAAAAAGTGTATGTTGCCAAACATATTGTAGTTTCCCATCACAATAAGAAACATTTCTAGTCCACTCAGAGATTTGCAACACTTCTTGCCTGAACTAAGGGATCTGGGGATCTCTCTGTTCTGACAATTTCAAATTTGAAATAACTTTTAAATAACCTTAGAATATAGATATACAGCTAGAATTTCATTTGGAGATGCAGTGATATAATGCCAAGGATAAATCACACTGCATCATGTACAAGGCAAGGTCTGGCTCTGTCATCCACACAGAAGATCTCTATGGGATACATTGCAACCTTTACAATGGCAATAACTGTTCTTCCAGAGCTTTCCAAAACTCCCTGCATGTCTGTGGAAATATTACAACCAGAATAACAAAAAAATAAGTACAAAGCCCTGGAGCAATTCAGATGTACAGACGGGGATAGAAAATGAATTTACATGGGCTCTGTGTGATCTCCATTGTAATAATGTACCAGCAATTATTAGCAGCCCACTTCTTATTTGCTCAATTATAGTCAGCAGCTTCAACTCCATTGAACAAAGGTGGCAGCAATGTAAATCCTCAATGACTTAGCATCAGGTTAACGTTATTCCTATTTCACAGTCTGAGAAGAAGGGAATTTCTTACAGGATCCCAAGTCTGTGTGTCTCTACCTTTTGTTTGTCTTGCTACTTTAGCCAGACTATATCTCAATACTTTTTCCCAGTTTTTTAATATTCTCTGAGCACTGCAAAAGTCATTGCTTATGATGTACCATGAAGATACAAGCTAGTTGAAGAGCACAACATATAACCAAAGTTGAGAACATAAGAACTCTGAATTACTACTGCCACCAAACTGTGGAGCAGTGTTGTTTTGTTGTGTCATTTTGGATGGAAGCATTTCCAATTTTCAGCAAAAAGTAATAGGTATCCTTCCTTTCTTGACAAAATATCAGTGGTTTCCATGAAAAGCATATGGTTTACAAACAAACATAGACTTGTGGGTTTAAAAAAAAAAAAAATTCCTGTCAAATATGTTGCAGTATAGTATTCCAGCTCACACTTTTGCATAAGTAAATCCAAACACAAGTCACCATGTTACCTGGCCAGCTTCTGGAGGGTGTGGAACTCTGTTTCTTCTGATAACAGTTCCAAAAGCAACTGGTTCTTCAAAACTTCTGAAAATAAAAATTATTTTATTTAGATACCTATCATGAAATGGATTAAAGATATCACTTTTTGGCACCCTAATATATATGTTTTGTTTAACGGTTTTTAAAAGGAAATTTCCAGGATGAATGGAAACTTGCAAAACAATATTGTTGAGTCCAGAAAGGAAGAAAAGAAAGGAAAAACCCAATATAAGTACACTGAGAAAGCATGTTTATTAAAAAAAAAAAGAAACAACAATAAAAAACAACAAACAAAAGAAAAAATCCTTAGAAAACAACAAAAAAAAATCTGTAGCATAACCTTTTATCTGTCAGCTGAAATGAAAGTATATCCAAACTCCAAATTAGAAGTCTTGCGTAGTGAAAGATATTTCAAAGCTGTGATGCATCAGAACTTTCTCTGGACATAGTCCAACAGCCAAGAATTCCCCTCCTTTAGGAAACACCCTCATTCCAAAGCCTCAGACATCTATTTTGAATACATGTAATTTATTGCCCCATCATTGTAATAACATTATTATTCATTTACCTAAGATGATAACAGTGACTAAGGCCCTAGTTAGGATCAGAGCTTGATTATACTTTACAGATATAAAATGGAAGATAATGCTTGTTTTAAAGAGTGTTTGGTGTAAACTAACAATAGTCTTAGTGTTACACCCAGCAATAGAAACAGACCAACAGCAAAGGCCTGGGTAGAAGACATTATGATTCCGCTGGAAGATCAAGAGAAAGTAATCATGTTCTTTAATTCACCAATGTGCCAGATGCATATGTGACTTGTTGAGTGAAAAGTTTGATTAACACTTCAGTGGAGGTGCTGTTTTCTCAAATATCTAAATATGAACATTCTCAATATCAAGCTGAGATGCAGACATGCATGAGGCCTTTAGTTTAGGAACTTTTTTGAATAATGAATGAATGAAACATCATAACTTGTAATGCAAAAGTAGTTCTTTGAGGTTGTTAAAGAAAGTTCATTTTTTGAATGGGCACAAAAATCATAGCTCAGGTCTGCAATATTGATACTATGCTCTTGAGAGCAAAACTTTATTTTCTCAGGACCTACATTTTTACTGGAAATGTGTTGTGTTAAGTATAGCTACTCATACCTAGTTACATCATCAAGGATGCTAGAACATAACTGCAGATTTTTGGGGGACAGAAAGTTCTCTTATTTTTATTTTTTTTCTTCACAAAGTTAAGGGGTAGCATATAGTTGTCTGTTGCATGTGGAAAGTCTGGATGCATTTCCCAACACTATCACCTACTTTCATTGTGGACCTAAATACAAAACCAAATGAACAGCAAATGGAGCACATTAAGGGTCTGTCCAGCCTGATATCCTGCCTGTGAGCCTAGAAGAGCATGAAAGAAGCAGGTGACCATTTTCCAAGGAGCTTTACCAGTGATTTCTTTTTCCGGAGTAACCATCTATTTATCTTAAAGAAATAGCTGTGCCTGTGGTGTTTTTTTGGTTCTTGGTGGTTTCTTTTTTTTTCCACTACTTTACCTGGGCTTCCCCTCCCTGCCCGCCCAGTTTCAGCCTTTAGTGTCTACAGTACTTAATGGCAAAGATTTCAGCACTTTACCTTGAAGTTCCATGGAAGAAATATCTCCCATTTGTCTCTGCAATGGTGCCTACAAATGTCATCTTTCAATGATGTCTACAAACATCATTTGACCTCTCCAGCTGTTTGGGGAGAAAGCATAAACAGCCAGTTTCTAGATACCCTTTCCACATCACTCGTTTTTTTTCTATACCTGCTAGTGGCTTTTTCATGGGCTGAAGAATAAGCTTGCTTATTGCTTTAATAGATGCCATGCCAAACCTTTGAACAGGACATTTGTGACTTTGGTTAACACTCCTTTTTCTCCCACATTGAAGAGGTTGAAGTGGCTCTTTGGCTCCAATAACGTTTTCTGCCACTGTGTTGCAACCTTCCCAGGACTGCACATCTTCATGAAAGCAGCAGGGCGGGAGAGGAAGGGAGTACCCAATGTTCATGCAAGTTGCGCAGGAATTGCCTGTGATTTCATCTGCCCAAATTGGATTGAGCCCCTTTCAGCAGAGACAGGCCCAGTGGCATGGCAGGAACTGACTGCTGTTGCTCCTGCTGGTAGATCTAATGGTGCTGGGTCCTCAGGTGACCTAATCTGTAAAACAAGGAGGACTGTGCTTTACCTGTGGCAAGAATAGGCTCATTGCAGACTTTCAGGTGATTAGATTGCTACTATGCCAGCACCAGTCACCAAAAGCAGGTATGTGTGCTTTGCAGCCTTCCCTGTAGCTGCAGCTCACTGATGGCACATTCCAGCACTGCTGGCACCGTGGCAGTATGGAGCTTGGTGCAGGCAGCGAAACCTGCCTGCCAACTTGCCTGCACATGTTGGAGGTTCATGCATGTTGATCTCTGTGCTACTGTAGCAGTAACTGCTTGTAACATGCAACTGCCTTTAGTATCTTTGGTATATGGCTGCACGGTGGATATACGATGGTCAGAGAAGCACACACTACACTGTCCTGCAAAGCTGTGTGAACTGAGTGCCTCAGGCTGCAAAAGACTTTCCTCTCCTCAGACTGCTTGTTCTGTTTTAACAAAGATTTGCCATCAGGTTACTGAGTACCTGTCTGTTTAACTGTCTTGATTCCTGCTGAGAGAACTGCCAGGATAGCAACCTAGGTGTTTTACTTCTGGCCAAATTCTTCCTCTGTTTCCCTTTCCTGGGATGAAAATAATAATCGCTAATTATAACAATAGCGATTTCTATAGATATAGTAGGCCCAAAATGAATTAGTCCTCTCAGAGTCACAAGGTTTGAGACTTAAAAAGATAAATGGCCCTTCATTTCCTGACACTTTTTCATCTGCTCTCTCATAAGCCAAATTGTGGTGGCTGGATGACATTTCTGTACTTGTTTACATTGCATTTTGTCTCCTCAAGGGCTGGGTTTTAGTTTCTCAATATAAACAGACTTTGCTTAGATATTCAGACTTAGCCTCTTCTGAAGGCTGTATTTCATTATGTGACAATAACAACTGTTACTGTTAATACCCTTTCTTGCAACGAAAAATCAGGTCTTGAGGGCAACTCTGAAATTTGACACTGGAAAACCTCTCCGGTCTGATAACCGATTTGTCTTCTCAGAGTGAGGGACAGGTGTACAGGGTCAGTCTGCAGGAGGATTCACTGGGACCAAATTCCTCCAGGAGGGCATTGTGATCTAGGTGCTGGTGAGCTGTTCCTTCACGGAAGATCTGGGCGTAGACCAGTTAACTGTGTTGAGGGAACTTGATTCAGAGAAGGGAACTCTAAAGTGCTTAGCATTGCAACACAAACATGAGTGGTGGCCCCAAAATTTCCAGGCTCCAGAACTAACGTTTCTGCTACTGCTGTAAAGAGGAATTTCACAGAAATGGAATCCAGAAAAAAGTGATTTTTCCACTGCTTCTGCATTGCACAGAATGATGTGCTCTAGAGAGTTGCAAGATCATTCATATTTTTCTGTTTCAGGCATTTAATCTTTGCAAATGGCAGAGGAGACAGTGTGTGAGTACGGATGGGACATGCGCCTGCATAGAGATACTCACATTTGGCCTGTCCCACTGGACCTTTGATCCTGAGCTCTTAGATTGTTTCGTGTAGTAGCTGGGGATCCTAAGCAAACAGATGAATGCAAAGGTGCAGATAGACACTTCTACCATGTTGAGAAATGGAAATGATGATTCAAAAAGTACTGTAGGTTGAGACTTGGCTTTGTACAGGTATTTGAAACTGTATGAATTTCACAAGGTCTCTGTTTTCACTGCTGAGGTTTTGCTCAGCTCTGGCCCACTGCTCCAGACAAGGACTATGTCATCACACTGTTGCAGTGGGATTCATCATTATACTGCAACAAAAAAGTTTTTGTCTCCATTCCCATCGTTTTTTTGTAGGATAGCCAAAATGAGAAAAACTGTTATGCTCCATTCAGTCTTTTTGAAACATGTATTGTTTGGAGCTCTGGTGGTGTTAACGTGGCATTTCTGACTGTTCCAGCTTTCACCTCTGGGCAGGATTATTCATGTTTCTGCTTTTTTTGGGAATGGCATCTATCCTCCACTCCAGGAGGATGTTCTACTCCTTAATGAGCCGCTGATAAGAGACTTCAGATCTGAACCCTCAGTTCCCAGTCAAGAGGGAATCTTGATTTACTATGGCTTTAGCTTTGGAAGTTCCTGTAAGTACTAGCAGCTATAAGGATTCATAAACCAAATAAATGTACCTTGCTTGGCTTGCTTGCTTCAAAATTTGTGAGCAGTTAATGGAAAATAGAGAAATAAAATGGCATTTTTAGTTGCTGTAGGGAGGGGCAGATTTTTAATGACGGAGTGCTATAAGTATTGAGGATGTTTGTTTAACACTGAACAGAAATGTTTTCCTACAGACCAAATTCCCATAGAGGAAGCTCAGTTCTGGTAGGGTTTTTCAAATTGAGTTCTGCATTTGGGAATTGGGTGGTGAAGAAAACAGAAGGGAGGAGAGAAAGAGAAAGTGAAAAGGAGGCTAATTAAATAATTATTTCAACGAAGGCAGAGTGGTAATGAGCTCCAGATGTTTGGGATTCCATGGACAGTCTCTGAACTGGAGAAGCAATCGTGGGTGTATATATGTTTGTTTACTTCTCCCACCCTAAGCCTGGCTACTGCTTTCTCTAAAAGCCAAGGAAGAACAGGCCTCTCCTAAAATACCCCTTGGACTTCACCTCTACTCCAGATTTTCATCCGAGTTACTCTAGGCCAATGTAAGCCATGAAGGCAGTGGCAATAATCCAGGTATATTATGGCATAATTGAAAACACAGCTTGGCCTTTGCTCTGCAAATAGTCTGCTCATAATGAAACAACAAATGAGCACATGAGCCTGTACTGACAGCTAGCTGGGGCTGGATTGTGATCTTTGAAACTCTGTTAAACAGGTGCAAATCCAAAGCAGAACAAGAATATATGGAAAATTACAGCAAACTTAACCCTGGCTGACTAATGGATTTACACAAGGTGGACAACCATACAAATAACAAAGAAGTTTGGCTATGTACCTGACTATTTTTGAATTGCCCAATTTAGAAATAAACAGTTTCTGTAGCATCTCTGTGTCTGATGTGATGACAGTCGCTACAGGGTGTAGTCTTATTAGATCTCTATTTTCAGTTCTGCTACTTTAGGGGGATGAAAAACCTTGGGAGCTGTTCATGGCTTATACAGAGTGAGCAAAGTGATTCTCAATGGCATATTTCTCTCAGAAGATACCACTTTGTTGGCAGCAAAATACTCTGCAAAATGTGTCAGTTCTGAAAAGTATATTTTTTTAGGTGTTGTGAAAAGAATCTGTGGGAACAGTCTCAGTATGTCCAGATCTTCTTTTCAATTATTATTTTTCATGATGAAATACTTAAATTCTGTTATTTTAAATTAAGCGTTAGAACAAATCTCTTTAAGTGAGATGAAGAGTCCAATTTTTGTGAAATTTCTTTTGGGGGGGGTGCTTTTTTGTTGCTTTGGCCTGCAACAAGCTCCCCTCACACTCCACTGGCAGCGGAATTTCCTTTGAAGAACATCTAGTGATCTGTGTTGCCGCCTTTGGAAAACATTTTGTATGAGTGGGTTTGTAGAGATTGGTAGCAATGCTGTTCCTGTGTGACACCAAAACTTATTAAATACTCTGAGCTGCACTCAGTCTCACACAGGGTTGTCTCTAAATCTCTACCACCTGGTTTCCAAGATGCTGAATATCATACACATATACATGGCACTGGGCACCTATACCAGGCAAATTTCTCATTCTACTCAATTGCTTACCCAGATTCCTTTTAGGTACTTCCAGGTGCTACCAAAAATCCACACAGTTCCCAGTAGGAGGAGAAAACACAGCGGGAGACATGACTGTGTGATTTGTCAAGCAACAAGGACAGTAAGCGACTTAGAGTATGAGACTGAGACTACAGACAGTAATTTAGCCACACTGTGATGACAGCATCCTCTGTGGGCTTCTCCAGATCCAGGTGTCATTTGGTCCTGTGTTTTTAGCCTTACCTTCTTTCCCCTTCTCCCAGAACCTGCAAGAATGAAAGTGATTCCTCTCTAATCAGCAGAAGGGTTCAGCCCCTACAGTGTATCAGACTGGAGAAAGAGTGTTACACTGATGATGTTTGGTCCTCACGGTATGCATCCTGGAAACCCTCCAAAATACCTCTGAAGCTAGTTGTCCTTTGCTAGGCTGAATACTATGGAAAGGTGGCTTAAACACCAACATTGCCAGCTGAACTGTGCTGCACAATGATTCAACCCATTATTACTTGATGCATATTATTATTAGCATTTTCTGTGATTCAGCCAATGAATCCAGCCAAGAGGATGCACTAGAGGAAACAGTATTGCACTGTCAGGTGGAAAGACTAGTTTATTTTTTTCTCATTTTGAAATCATATGATTCTTTATCACCTTCCCCTTTGCCTTGTTCAGGGTTTATGAGAGGGAATTTGGCCAGAAGCCTTTGCTGCTCTCAGCATTGCTATCTACATCTATTTTATAATCCTCTGCTTGTTGGTGTGTACATTAAGCACAAATTTATCCCATGCTAGAGGAAGCTATAATGAAAATTATTTTTCCCTTTTCCTCTTTTTTCCTGGCCATAATATGACCAAAACCACTTAGGATCTTAAATTCTTCCCCTTTTACTGGCTTATCATGAAAGTAATTAAAAATAAAATGTATTTGGAAGATATATCTATACTATTATCTAAAAGGACACAGGCGAATCAGATCCTCATGGAGTATATATTGTCATGGTTTCCACTATGATGGAAATACCATCAGCCTACACCTGGAAATATTTTTACTTCTCATTGCGCCACTGTACAAGACACTGCACCTCTCCCTGTTTCTCCTGCTTCTGTGTTATTCACTTACAAAAGAGGTTTTTTGTGGAAAAATATGGTTTCTTCCTTTGTATTTGTGTGCAGGTTCAGAGGACTTCAGATTCAGTTAGGGTCTCTGGACACTGATGTAAATTGGATAGGTACTTGTAATACTAAATATGTCTGGAGTAAGGATATTTCTACCAGAAAGATCCTTCAGCCAGAAAATGTAACTGTATGGCCTTGTCCTTTCTGTGTCCTGAAACAGGCTCCTGGACAGATACCTGCTTCTCCACAGAAATGCTACATGAACTGGGGACCCTGCAAGAGAAAACTTCTGAGCTGTTCTTCAGTGCTGAAAGTGTCAACAAGTCCAGCAAAGGGAAAAAAGTGATTTTTTTCTCTTCTTGATTTCAGAATGTTGTGGTCATCTGTCTAGAGATGATGCCTTTCTCAGGCAGAAAAAGGAGAAAGAAAAAACAAACTTAGAAGAATGCTATTTTTCTCATTTTTGGATTATCTTTTGCTACAGGTTTGGTAGAAGAACACAGATCTGTTGGCCACTGCATTCTCATGATCAGCAGATGGTTCTACTTCTGAGGCTGTCAGATGTGAAAAGGCAAGCATGGGCTTATTACTAAGTACCGGAGATTTCCCAGGCTTATACCACTGCTATAAAGAATTTTACAAGAATGAGCTGGAATCCCACAGTGTCACATTTTGGACATGGATTTTCGTCACTAAGTTGTCTTCTCAGCAAGTTTTAGGTGCAGAACTGCAAGGTCCTGAGGACAACAGGATATGCCTCTAACTGGCTTTGGCCAGGTGGACCAGTGTGCTTACTTTGCTTATATCAGGAGGTTAACTGCTACCTCTGCAAAGTAGGTAGCAGAGTTTGGGGGCAGCAGTTGGCTGGAAAGCCCAGATGGCTCTCCAGAGCTCTGCCAAAGTCCTCAGACTAGTCTTGCATCTAAAGGGAGAGACAGAAACAATCCTCTCTCTCACTCCCCTTTTCTTGCAGCAGGGATCTGGGAGGCTGACGTGAAGGACAGTGGCAATGAGAAAAGACAGGAATGAGAGGGTGAGAAGGCAGGAGACCCAACTCCTCCAAAATCTGACAGGTTGCTCACAACTCCCTCATGTCATCTAGCCTTTCTCCTCTCCCTCAGCCCTTCTACTCTGCCCTCATTTCCCCAAACCTTCAGCTCCACTGAGTTGTCAAGCCTACATGTCAGCCTTCCCACTTACACCTTTGCCTCCAGAGCCAATGCTTGCCTTTACTTTTGCACTGTGTTAGAGGTCTCAGTGTTGGGCCTGAATGAGTTCCTTGCTCACAGAGCACCACGCAGTGATACAAGTTGGCTCCTGGAAGCTAAGTAGCCATGTAAGCATGGCATCATGCCCAGGGTAATTAGTGCTATGTCTCAGGGCTAATTGGGTTGGGCTGTTAACTGGTGAGAGGAAGGTGAATAACTTCTATTACCCTGCACATCCATCTCCCTTCCCCTGCCCTGCTGCAGATCCCTACTCCCTGCTGAGGCTGTTAGGAAAACTCACCTGACATCAAGAGAGAAGAAACCAGCTACAGCACCAGCTGCCCATAGTTATTTTTATTGTATGCAGAGCAAACACTTGTGAAAAATATAAACAGTAGAAAGTGTTTATGACAGTAAGCAGTTGGTCCCTTTTTTTTTCAGCTTGGCCTCAGAAACTTTTCAAAGGAAAGGAAAGGCAAGGCAGCAGAGGAGTGGATGCCACAGAAGGGCAGACAGCCTCCTGTCTGATTTTAGCACTGCTCCAAGGGGTTTACAAACAGGCTTTGAGGGCAAGTGGGAGGGTGTTGCAGGTGAGATGCATTCATGGAAGTTGTGAGAGAATCTGGAGGGGAATAGATATACTCTAAATGTATGTGAAAGAGGCAGGTAAAAGGAGAAGGAATAGGTCAGAGTGGTGCCTAAGTGCTGGTAAGTTCACAGAGGTTTTCCTTGGGTGGGAAAGCGGAAGGCTTTATCCTGCCTTGGCTGTCTTCCTCAAGACAAGGCCTGGTCTAGCTCCCCTTGAAATCAATGGAGAGAATCCCATTGACGTCAGTGAGACTTGGGTTTGGGCCATAATTACTGGAAAGACCCACAGTCTAAATGGAGAAATGTCTGCAGCCATACATAGCTCCATTCCAGGTTAAAAATAAAAAGAAAAAGTATATTTCCAAGTTTAACATCCACAGCACTGTAAATAGATGCCTCTTTCCCCCATCACAGATGCAGCACTGTTCAGATTGACTGTGGGTATCTTGCACAGCCAAATGGCTTGAGTTTTCCCCCAAGGCATAGAAATAAACATGAATACTCCATAAAAGCAAAATAGAAGAGAAAAATAAATAAAAAAAAAGAAGAAAACAAAGAAGAAGAAAACAAGAAAAAGAAACCCTGGTAACAAGTCCTTTTGCTGCCCAGACAGCAAATTTATTGGAGCATTTCATGGGCCCTGGGCTTCAGAAAACCACAAAAAACAAATACATCCTTTGTCTGGGAGAGATAAAAGTTTATTTCGCATTGGTTTTTTGAGAGCAAACAGTTGAGGGTAGCTGCTTGACGTCTGTACTCCTCCAAATCTAACATCTAAGAAGCAAGGGGCTGCAGCCCCTCCCAAAACTTGATTTTGCTCTTTCATGATGCTAAGAACATCTAAAACCAGCAAGTGAGGATTGGTGCTTCTGCATGTTTGTTGCTGTCTTGACCAGTAAATGCTGGGGCAAGTTGCTAGCACCCCTGCACTCCTCTACTACGCCTCTCTTCCTCACAGCTCCCCTACCACACTTACACAGGCCTACCCCTGGAAAGCAAAAAATGCCCCAAATGTCTCTTGATACTTGAAGTCTGTGGGCCCCAAATGAGGGACAATAACCTTGCATCATCCCATACTTTGCACTGAGGCAGGCCACGGTGTGACCTGAATGAACAGGCATAAGTTGGAAGCTTCTGGGTTATACACACACTGCATTGTCCCAAAGGGAAAGCCTGCCCTGCAATCACATCCTGGAAGGGTATTTGCTGATGAAGCTAGCAAATGGCTTCACATGGATTTTCTGGGGTTGCCTGGTGTTATTTTATTATGAAAAAGCATGAATTAATGACAAGACTGTTACTGCTGCTTGAAGCCAGGGTCTGTTTATTTTAGTTTGCAACTCCATTCACTTGGCCAAATAGTTTGATCTGCTGATGCCTGTGGAGCTGTTTTGAATGTGTAACCACTAGTGTAACATCCTCTGGTTATTGTGAAACATTTGTGAAAACTGCTTTTATTAAACCATTGCTTAACAGGGAAACTGAAACACTCTTACTAGTCATCTCATGCTCTCCTGTCCGTCTGTCTGTGGAAGACATCTCCTGGGATTTCCTCTCTAATATGAACTCACTACGAGTCCCCTTGAAAGCAAAGGAGCTTTTCTGTTGACTTTAGTAGGTTTTGGATCAGCCCGCTGAGAACAATTCTGACATTTAAACCTGGCAGGAAGACAGCAGGATTTTTCTCCCTGTGCCAGTTATTCGTGTGTGTAGGCTGATGTCCATGTCAGACCTCAGAGGAAACAATAAATACACGGGGCCAAATTATTCCTTGCTCCACAGCCTGGTATAGACCTTTTCTAGATGGTGCAAAGTGGGTGTAAACATAGTAACAAATGAGAATAACTTACACACCGATAGTAGTGGTGCTAACAGAATTGCTACACCTGTGGGTCTGGGGACAATCACGCTGAGGAAATGTGAATTATAAAAGAGCAACTTACTGCTGCCAGTGCTTTACTGCTTGGTGCCTGCTCTCTCCCTAGACTTGCTTGGCTGTATCAGATAGAAGGTCTGTCTCTCACAGGAAAGCTCTTATACTTTTTTATGAACACACTACATGGTCCTTTCCCTGCTGTATCCAGTAATCTTCCAGTTAGTAGTCTGGGGGGTTTACCAAAGCTAGAAGTCTCCAGACCACCACTGGAACTAACTTCCATGCACTTGTAAAAATCCTTTTTGAAGCCATTTATCCTTTCAATCTCCACTGCATTGCATGGCAATGAATTCCACATTTCCTGCCTTACAGGAGATAGATGAAAGCACACTTCTTTTTCTATTTTGGTCTTCATTTTAAAATTGCTGTCTTATACACTTTGTGGGCTGCCTGAAATCACTGTGTGTCTCACAGCTCCTCCACTGTGTTATAGAGTAATTCCTCACTCTTTCAGCTTCATTGCATCATCTATTATTTTATAGGTGTCTATGGCTTCTCTCCTGCATTCATCCTTTTCCAAGCTGTCCTACTCTACTTAGACTCTAAGTGTATTTCAGGCTCTTAACCATCCTTTTGATCAGCCCTTTGAGTCAGTTTCCACTTTCACAAAATGAAAATTGCATTAATTTTTTCCACTGAAGGATGTCAGAGTGCTTAACAAACTCGGAAAAATCTGAACAGGTCTGATAAAGTAATCTTGTATGTGCTTTTATTAGTGTTGTTCCTGAGAAACTGCTATTACAACTGGATATGCACTACTACTGACCCAATGAATGCTGGAATAGTGATGTGGAAATCTTCTGTCTGAGAAAAACTGAAGAATTTCTCTTATTCTTGCTTTCAGTCTTTATTTTAGGAAGCAATCAAACTGCTCCCAGCTGGGTGGATCTTTGTTTCCATCTTCCCCCTAGTGCTAGGCTATTTTAGTTATAACTATGTCCTGATAAAAGTTTAAAACTCATAAACTGTAGCTAGCTTAGGAAAATCATAGTCACAACAACATTTGGACATATGTACTTTGACCTAGTGGGACTAGGTTAATTTGAGAGAAACACCCAAAGTGCAGCTAGTTAGGCATGCTTTTAATACAGACTGGTGTGGGAGAGACGTGATAGAAGTCAGTAGTTACCAATTAAAATTTGGGGAATGTATGAATTATGGAAATCTATTAGTCAGCTGAAACTTTATCTACTTCTTTGTCATTGTGAAAAACCAACTTTTGTATTCCTTTTCAGAAATGTATGAAGTCAATAGCTGCAAACTGAAGGGCGTAATTTAAAGCATCCTCTCCTCTGAGGAAAACAAAGGGGTTAAGCGCACAGCTGATTTTGTGAGGTATTTTGTAATTGCATACTGGATTTGTGTCAAAAGAGCTCAACTTCTGTTAAAGCCCCCAAAGAGGCGCCCACATTTCCTCATTTTGAAGAATTCATCTTTTTTGTGCTCTGTTCAATTTTGAAACCCTGGCTGCAGCCCAGCTGGAATGTGTGGCTAGAGGCTCCTTTGAAATCCCAGCTCCTGCCTCTGTGGGTTCCGCCTGGAAGTTGCAGCATTGAATGTGATAGCAGTAGATCCATCAAGAGCTGTGAGCTCTGCTGTAAGGGACACTGGTTATGAAAAGAAAATTCCTGAGATGAAGTAGAAAATCATGTCTTCCCTTTAGACCCTGCAGGGCTCTTTTTTTTTATTCTTTGGTACACCCCCCCCCCCCTCATTTATCCAAACACCTCTGTTTACACAATAGCAGGATTTTTCCAATAGCTTTTGGCCTATTTCTCTTTCCTCATCTGACACCATAGTTCCAAGGAAGTTACTTGGAAAGGATATATTTGAGGCTGACACAAGAGTCATGGTGACTCAGTATATTGAAAGGTCAGTGTCATTAAAGCAGTTCTGTTTTCACTTAGTTGAGTATTATAGTACCTTATGCAAACATCTCCTAGCTGAAAAATGATATGTATCAGGAAAAAAAAAGTACTCATTCTGAATCTAATACATATACTCTGGTATCCTAATACATGTACCTAACATCCTGATGGGACACACCCAGGGGTGCTAAGGTTGCTGGCCAACATAACTGTGACACCACTTGTAATTATCTTCAAAAGGTCCTGGTGTCTGGGGGAGGTTCCTGAGGACTGGAAGAAAGCAAACGTCACCCCTGTCTTCAAGAGGGTCAAGGAGGAGGATCTGGGGAACTACAGGCTGGTCAGTCTTACATGATTGAGAGAACAATCTTAGAAGCCTTTCCCAAATGTGTTCACGACAAGATGATTGAGAGTAGTCACTATCAGTTTATGGATTTAAAAGGGGGAAACAATGCCTGAAGATTGGTTTCTAGAATGAGATGACTGGCTTGATGGAGGAGGGGAGAGTAGTGATCATTGTTTATCTTGACTTTGGCAAGGCTTTCAGCATTGTTTCCCATAGCATCCTCATTGACACACAGATGAAGTTTGGACTAGATAAGTGGACAGCGAGGTGGACTGAAAACACCAGCCGCACCAGTGGGATCTCAGTAAAATGGTAGCTTGGTCTTCTGTGTCTTACTGCTGTTCCTAAGTGCCTGGGATTTTGGCCCAGGTAGTGCTGCCAAGGGAAATAATTTAGTAACAGACCCTTGAGAGTGGGATAAGGGGTAGCAGAGCCAGCTCTTCAGGCCACAGTTGCTGGCTGAACCTCCCACTGAGAAGTACCTTCCTGGGGCTCCATATCTGTCCAGTGCTGATCCTCCTTTTCCCTGTTCATCCACTCAGACTTTGACTACAGAGTCCCAGACTCCATATGGCCTCTATGTCCTTCACCTAGTCTCTGGCCACAGTGACAGGTGATGACATATCTCTGCTGACAGAGCAACGCTATAGCTGCACCAAGTATGCGGTCTCTCTGTTCAGAGAGAGGACAATTTCACAAATTGGGGGAAATGTGACGTTGACAACCTGACATCTTCCCTAGGACTACACATCAGCCGCTGCCAGCAAAGACAACTGAGGCTGAAACTCTTTGTAAGAGGAAAATTCAGAGGTGGAGGTAAACACTCAAGTAGCCCCACAAATCTATATCAGAGCCTGAAGACCTTCAGGTGAAAACTGAGAAGTCCTGTGATAACGGTGTGAAAAAAGCTGAAGTCAGTTGTCTTCATTAAGCAATATGTATCTCCACTGCTATAAATCCACCACTTCATGCTTTCCCTTAATTCATTTGAAGCACCAGTCTGTCATCTGTTGCAAATGAGAAAAAAAAAAACGTAAAAAACTTTGGCATCCAAGTCACAAACAACATTATTACAAAGAAGAAATTACATGTTAACTATGCCTTTTTCTGAGTTGTTTAATCCTTTCTCTCTCAATTTGTTCCATCTACTTCTGTGCCACAGCTTCATGCTTTCTGTTTCAGCGGTAATTAGATACCAGAAATCCAGAATGAAAAAAAGGCATGGAGACTTCAAGGTGGCACTGTGCTGCACGAAATACTCTCAGTTTTATTATTAATGGATGCACACCCATTTCCATTGTTCTTTTAATAAAAACCGGTAGTTGCACTGAAAACAATTCCATCTAGACTTTGCCTGCAGAAATCTAGAGACAAAGTAAGACCCAGTGTTACACTTGAAGCAAAAGGCAATATAAATTTTTTGGAAAGGTAATGAAGAAAGCTGGGCACAGAACTCCTGTGAAAATCTGTCTTACTTGCCTTTTCTTTTAGTTGTTGAGCAAAAACTTTTACATGCATGAGTAAGAAAGCAATGAAAACCATTACATCAGAACAAACTTTTCTCTGCAGATATTAAATGATAAATCAATGCAAAGGATGATAGCAATATATCACTGACTGCGCTGGACTTGCATTACTCATGCAGGATGTACAAGCAGTGTTACTTTGGCTTTAACCTTCCAAGGATTCTCTGTTTTCATTCATTCATCCATTGTCTTCATCTACCTTACTCCTTTGTGGGAGACCAGAGAGGAGCAGCACATGTCCCATAGCACTGCAAAGGGTACAATGTTAGCCTGACTGTACAAGGAGATAACTGACAAATGGTTAGACAGGAAGTTCTGGGGTGATAAAAGTAAAACGGTGCTTAGTTTTCATAAAATCCCAACTCCCAAACGGATCAGAGAGGTATGATTTCAGATCGTCTGTCCCCCTTCCACCAGGGATGGCAGTCAGCACCTCCAAGACTGAGATGAGTCAGACTCTGATGTCAGATGGCATGAAGCTGAGTGCACAAAGTCTATCGCGTGGGATGGTTAATTGCATCCTGACTACTGGCTGTGAATGAGCTGAACTGACCTCACCGATCCATGATGATGCCTGGGTAAGGGAGGGGCAGCTGCTGCCTCTGGGTGTTGATGTCTCCACCTTGGTACAGGAGTGTAGCTGGGCAGGACTTGTGAGTGCTAAACCTGTACAGGGAATAGGGTCTGGTTTGTCCTGAGGCAGGGTACAGCTTTGACTTAAGGGTTCAAAGCAGTTTCTTCTGGAGTCAAAGTGAGAGCTAGAGGAGTTAAATGGACAAAATGGGTAGTAGTGTGTACTTGGTGTGTTCTGGTCCCCCTGATCACATACCCAGTGCGCTGTACTTGAAGGGATGGTATTTTGGTACCTACATTGAGGGAAATTAATTGAATGCCCTGCTTCCTGTCTCACTCTGCATTATCTCATCTTATAACAAGATGCCTTTCACGCTGAAAGTGGGGAGTGATGGGAAAACTCCCCCATACGTCCACAGGAGTGTCAGCAAGGTCATCCCCATTCCCGTACTGAAGACACGTCATGGGAACCGTACATGTGTAAATCTACAGGGATTCCTTTCTTCAGCATGGAAGCAGCATCTGCTTTGGCAGCCTGGACACCAGTGACCAAATCAGCCTTCTCATAGCGCAAGGCACTGCAGAGTTTCTGTTAATCCTTCCCAGAGCTCCTCTCTGGGAGCCTGTGTAATTCCATGCACAGTTTAAATTGGCACTGCTGCCAAAGGACGCCATACCAGCTGTTTGTGTGCTTATGTGGTAAGCCAAAACAGGGAGTTAATTCTGCTGAAAATGAAACAGTTTTGTCATTGTTTTTGCTGGGTTGACCGATGGCCAGCGTGGGGCAACTTGGGGTGGAAGCAAGTGGGCGAGGGCTTGAGGAGGGCCGGTTGCTTGCAGGAACAATGCTGGCTCCATCTTCAATGAACCACAGCCTGATGTTTTATTCTGATTGCTGTAACTGCAATTTTTTTCTTCTGTTGTGTATCATGTTACTTGTACAGTACTTTATTCTTGTTTTATATTTAATCTGTAAAAGGAATTTTTAGATGGAAAAATTGCCATGTGTGTATCTTCCTGGAGGTGCCTTTCTCTCGAGCCAGTATAAATGAAATTCATTTCTAGGATAGGCCTCTTTTCCTCAAGTGTATTGTAGAGCTCTCTAAGAAATGCCAACTCCCATCTCCTTGGCACAAACCTCTGCTTTTTACTCTTAGCGTAATGCAGCCCTGTTTTTCCACAGAGCACTGAGCACGAATTGCCATGCAAGATTTGCAAACATCAAGGCTTAGGATCCGCCTGTATCTAATATCTGTAAAATATAGCTATTTATCCCAGAGAGTAACAATATATCATTGTGACTGCTCTGCCTCTGAGGAAAGAGGAAAGAAACCCATAGTAATGAACTCACACAATCATTTTTGGTTTGGCGAGTGTTGCTGTTTGAGATTTGATCAACTGTAATGTTTATCCAGCTCCCCCCTTTCAAATCAGGGAAGAAAAAAATGAAAGAAATAAAAATATTCTTTTTTTTTTTTTAGTAAAGCAGAGATCACATCATCCTGCTTTTAAAGTGCTACCCACTTGGGATCCAACTTCAGTACTAGCCCTTCTGCATACAACATACCTTTGCACAGAAAAGGGTTGCTTTTCGTCTTGTAATTGATTTAGTTTCATAAGTAAATATGACCTGGCATAAGGTTTTGCAGATTGCAATTCTGGCATGGTTTTTCGGTGGTACCAGCTTATTGGGTCTCTTAAAAAGTACAACACACCTCACCTCTGACTTATCTATCAGAAAGAAAACAGAATAGCCCCATTTACTTCTTCTTTTTCATGTTGGTGGTGGGAGTGCAACACCGCACATGCATTGTGGCAGTAGTGCAGGGATTCCCATGAGAGATAAGAGATGGCTCTGCCTTCTCTCAGGAGGCTTATTTGGACACCGGCATCCAGACCATCAAAGCAGATGCTTTGTAAGAAGCAAAATGTAGGACACCCTTTTCTTCCCTCTTCTGTGGATGTGACAGTGTCCTTTCTCCCCAAACTCCACATTCAGCACAAATAGAGCCTGACCATAGCATGGGCTTATGAATACAAAAACAGGGAATAAGGGGCTGGTTTCAGCTGCCAGAATGTAGGTATCTTGTCCTATTTCAGCTTCTCAAGGGATCAAAGGCAACCTCACATGTCTTTTAGGTATGACAGCCAAGGCAGTCCTGGATGTACACCTGGAAAGCAGAGTACCTTAGTGCAATTAAATGTCAGGTTTCAGACCCTGATCTTAACGTCTCTGAATTTCACCCATGCAGTCACATTCAATTCCAGCCTATGACACTGTAGGCAAATTACTTCCCAGCTTTGCTTCTTGTTTGAACATGGGGTGAACATGTTAAATTGGAAAATACAGGTTTGTCATAGCAGAGGTGCTCCCCAAGACTGGATTTGTCACCTGAGCTGGTGGCCTCTCATCTTTTCTAGCTAGACAGGATCTCAGTCACTTCTAGTAACTTCCCTTCCAGTGTGTGGAAATGAAATGTTTCAGTCTTAGATGGAAAGAGTAGTGTTGAGAACTACAAAAAATGTAGTTACAGGGGGTTTATGCTATAAGCTCTGTTGTTTTGTCAAGATTTATAAAATTTAATTACTGATTTTGGTAATTAAATGCTGCTTATGTAAAAGTCCTACTTATAAGGGGTCGTGCCCATTTCTTCAAACCAAAAAAGATTATTTTCCCCCCAAAACCGAGAAGGTACACAATCAATGCCCTAGCTAGTGGAAAACTGAGGAAAAGTGAGGTAGATCCCCTTGGGTTTTGCCCTGGAACTCCTACACTCCAGCACCAGCTAAAGCTCCCTTCCCTTTCCTTCTTCACCTTCTCCTTGTGAAAAAGCAGAGGAGTAGGGGAGCTGATGCCCCTTTATCAGCTTGCACCCACAGCTTCCTGAGGACTCCAGGAGAAATCATCTCTGGCAGCACCTTGCCGTAAACAGTCCATATCAAACTGCTCTCTTCAGAAGTCAGAGCACTGATTGGTTTTATTCAGACTCACAAGTGGCTGTCAGCTTTTAGGCCACGGAGGTGAGCTGTGGCCTCAGGGATACAGCATTTCACTTTTCATGTCCTAGACAGCTGTCCTGTATCCCTTGCAGTGACCCAAACAGCATACACTAGGGATTTTTAAACAACTACTTTCCATCTTCTTATCACTGCTCCCTTATAGAAGCACCACCCTCCTACTGATGAGCAGGGAACGCAGTCTGTCTCCTGACATTAACCCTCTGTGTTTCACCTCTTTGTTTTCCAGAGCACAAGAACAGTGAAGCAGTCTCCATATCTCAACCCAGAGACAGACAGCAGACAGTACAGCCAGGTCATTTGCTGTTTATAAATAGCCAGGTATCATTCGGCATGAAACTTCTCAGGGACTTTGGGCTCATGACGCAAACCTTTGCCAGGGCCATTGATGTGAGCATGATGGGGTGTGAAGCCCTCATAAATAAATGTTAAGCAGCAATCAGCAAATTCCTCACCCTTGTTTATGTATGCACAGACATATTTTTTTTCTGTGTAGGAGACTGCTGCAATCATCCTTAAACCTATTTGGTTTTGGTTTCTTTATTCCAAACAGCTTCCAGGGTGGGTTTGATGCCCAACGGTGCTTGTTTGCAGGAGTGTGAGGCTGCTTCTTCTGCAGCCTGCCCCAAACTCACCTCACAGCTTAGGCCTACAGTACGGCAAGGATAGGCTGTGCTGGGAGTGAGGAAATCAAGAATCCATAGTCTGATGATCAGTGGAAAGCTAAGGGAGCTACAATACCCTGCTCAGTAAGGAAATAAGGTGAGAACATATGTGGACGATCTGGCCCTGTGGTATGAACACTTCCATGTTTGCCTGATACACATTCAGCATTGGACTAAGGTCTCTTGGCTTCTGAGCTGAAACCCCTGCTTTTGTCCAGATGGGTTCATGACAAGCAAAAATAGGACAATGTAGTCCTGTTCCTGGAAGCAAGATGTCTCAGACTATTTCTGCTCTTAAGCTTTGCAGTGGTTTGACTTTCCCTGCTCCATCCTTCACTTCAGGGGAATTATGCCTGAAATTAAACTGCATCCTTGCAGGAGGAAGGCCAGTTTTGGGGAATGAGGCCATGCAGGATCTTGTTTAGTAATTACATTTAGCAGATCAAAAATGTTGCTCTAAAGTAAACCTCTTTTGCAGGAGATAAATGTTGTTATTACTATTAATAATAATTTAGAGTGTGCAGTTACCGTTTAATAATATAATTGTGCACTTTGATGGAACCTTTTATCCAGGGATCTCAAAGGGTTAGTGGTAATGAAGGTGGTGTTGCTGAACTCCAGGGACAGATGTAGAAACTGAGGCACAGGAAGGTTCTTACATCATCCTGTCAGATAGAGTGGGAGAGCCTGTAGCAGGCAGAAAGCCCATAGCTCTTTTGCCTCTGCACCCTCTGCCTTTAGCCACTGGTTGGAGATAGGAACCCTGCAGACTGTAGTCAGAGGAAAGGCTTCACTCTGTAATCCTCACAGTGTCTGGGCTTTCAGATGCATGCAGGATATTGAATCGTGCTCTTTTCTTATCAAGGAAGTGATACAGGATTTCTGTCCCATAGATTTGCCTTGAGAGGTGTGGCCACAGGTTAAGACTTGCAAGAAAATAAAACATTGACCTGAGTCTCCTCTACAGATAACTGTTTCTTATTTATTGCACTATCACTGCTGCTCATTAAAATCACTCCCTGAAGCACCTGTGAAGGAAAGAAGGCACTCCTTCTCCCAGGGTAACCCTGCCCCTTCAACTTACCCCTGGGGAGTGCTGAATGTCTGCTTCATAAATTGGTGTAAGCCTAGATGATAACTAGCGTGTGTGATAAACAGCCATATGTCGGTGTGGTCATTCTCTGCATGGAAGAGATTGGGAAGGCAGTTAGCAAACAGTCCAAGCGCGTATTGAATCAGATTTTGTTCCTGGACCACTAAAGAGGTCTGTCTCAGGTCAAAGCTGGGGTCACTGACAGGCCAGCTGAAATCAAGTTCCTGGTACAAAATCCCTTGGCCAGCTGAAATCAAGTTCCTGGTGCAAAATCCCTTCATTCAGGGCACTGTCACCTCAGTTTCCCCTTCCTTTATGCCCCAGGGAGAAATAGCCACCTTCCAGATGGAGAATGAAAACCAGCAGAAGCCAGAGAAGAAGTCTGCCTTCTGAAGGTACTCAGCTCTTCTGGTTTGCTTCTACCTTCTTTCCCACTCTTCACAAGTTGCCTCTGCACAACACTAATCAGGAGGAATTTCATCCTCATGCAGCAGCTATTTTTCAAGTGACCTCATGAAAAGCTATCGCTGTGCCAAAATAAACAATATAGTCTGATGATCAGTATCACTACAGAGATAGTGAACTGGCCAGAGTGAACTGGCCTTTCTTGTTATTACTTCTGTCTCTTTGCCCTTTCTCAACCCATCTCTAAGGCCAGCAAAGCAGTTGCCTTCCTGAAAGTGTTTGGGTCACCATGAATCACGGGTGAACTCAGTGTGAGTTGCGTTCTCTGGGGCTGATGGCAGTGCTCTCTGAGGAGGCAGAGGGCACACCTACTTGCTCAGACACTGATGTTTTGTGGTCATGTTTTATAGCATCCCCAAATATTAAGCCAATGATGGCTTTCTCACTTGCTGGGGCTGAGACCCATGCTGCTAGCAACCTCATCCTGAGTTTTCTCATAGCACCAAATATAGACATCACCTTAATATTTTACCAGGGTGTTACTTGTACTCTTTGTCCAGCAAGTGTCATCTGCAGCCTTTAGAAGAAAAGTACCTTGGGGGAATTTTATTGCCTTTTGTGGAGAGGATGGGGCAACATCACTAGAAAGTAATGGGAAAAATCCAGCAATGAGACCTGGCAATTCTCAGGTATTCGCTGTGGGTGCTCCTGGATGTGAATGGGAGGTGTGCGGTGTGAACATGGTTACTGAAAAACTATTTCTGCTTCCAAATTGCTGAGCCAGCAGAAAAACGAGGTAGGAGGAGGCAGAAATAGGCCACAAGGCTGAAGAAGATTGACTTGCTCTCCCAGTCATTGATGGATAGGTTGACTGTACTGGGAATGGGAAAAAAGACCCTTCCACCTTGTATCCTTCTTCTGATAACTGCCAATGATGGATGCACAGGGAAGAGTACACATGGTAATACCCTGAATGTCCCCCATCCACTGCCTATTTGCAGCTCAGGAACTTCCTGACCCAGTCTGGTTCCTATGTGTTTAATAACCCTGAACAGCTTCTTCCAGGAACTTGTCCAAATGGCTGTGAGCATTCTGCAGTGGAAAAGGACTGGGGAGGGAATCTGTAATGGTTTGGGTAGAGGTAGGATCATTACAGGCTAAAGCTTGTTGTTCCTAATGACCTCTGGGAAGGGAGCAAATATTAGCTCTGGGGAAATGGTTCCTGACAGGTGGAGGGTGGCAGTGCTGTTAAAGGGAGGCAATCTGCCAAGTCTCATCCTTCAGAGATAGGATAGACGACAAAGAGATAAATACGTAAACTATGGCAGAGCATCAATGTGTTCTTACAAATGCCTGTCCTTCCTTCCATCACTCCCCTTCACAAAAAATAGGGTGGAGAAAGAAAAATAACAACGGTCGGAGACTTAGTGTTGTGGGCACTTACCAGAAATCAGAGGACAGTTTGTTCACGTCTGGCAGACTATGAAGATGTTTATTATCGGGCTTATCTGAACTTCACAGCAACCAATTGAAGCAGTCTGCATGAGGGACTTCAGCAAATCCAGAGCTTTACTACCTCTTTGTGTTCTGGAATTGCTTGCAGTATCCTAAATATTTATTTACTGTGTTTATAATATTTATAATTTTTTTATATATATTCATTGTTTTGGTATGAAACTATTTGATATCTTCTCTTTGAATGCTGACCAGAAGTAATAAACAGTTAGTTATCAAGTTTTACATGTTCTAGCCTGAAGGCTTAACTCTGCAAATTCTTCCCCAAATGTTCAGGAGACATGAATTTTCGGCCTCTGGCAAACGGTTTCTGTTAAGTTCAGAAACAAACGGAGTATTGCATATTATAGCCCCAGCATTACTTTTCCATCTATCACGGGTAGACTTTCACCAGGCTTGAAGTAGATGGTGGATTTTCACTTGAACTGCATTCCCCACAGCCTCGACATGAAGCCCCTAACGCTGTTGGTAACCCATGTTCAGTTATGTCAGCTTTGTCCTCAGAGAATAAGTTTCAGAAATCAACAAACAAAAAAATAAAACCAGGCAGTAATTTGGCCTGTTCCTACATTTGCTGCAATGAGTTTCTGCTCTGAAACTGCCTCTGGGGCCCATGCTGTTCCACTTACTGCCATCACACAACACTTCCATATCTTCGGTTTCACAACAATCAGCAGGTGCAGTGGTGTAGGGCACACTACGCTGTCAGCAAATCCATTTAAATGAAAACTTAGTCCTGGAGTTAAAACTAAATAAAAAAACCCCAACAACTGAACACACACCCCCTCCCCCCAACAGTGGGAAGGAATTTCTATGGCTTATTTTGCTTCCTTTGAGCCAAATTTTGCTCACCACACTTAAGACACAGCCCTATTCTATTCCTGCTTACCACTTTCCTTGGGTAATCACTTCATGTAGCAGCTTTCTTCATTTCCCTGACAGCTCTTTTACAGTGTGGTGATGGGGCTTTCAGGTGCTTTCAGGGCTGTTTTACTGTAACAAGACCATAATAAAAAGGTGGTACCTTTTTATTGGTGAAACTACCTTTTAGTGGTGAAAAGGATGATAGAGGAAACTTGGCCTGGTGGACACCACATATGAAAAGAAAATGCTGACAGAATATATGGGAATGAGCCCTACAAAATGGCAAAGGTGAGCAAGACTAATCCCTTCCCATCTCAAGATGAGGTCTGAGGAGAAGGTTGCATATGTGTATAATTCTGAAAAAACCAGAAATAAAGAAGCAGTCCATGCCTGCAGCCACCTGCTACACATAGGGTCTTCCAGAGTCCTCTCAGAACAGAGGTGAGACCTGGGATGGCTAGGCTGTCACTTCCAGGTTTGGAACAGTGTTGATCAGTTGTGCTTTCTGGACATTGATACCTTAAAACCTCCCAAAGCTGCTAAGGTTTATTTTTTTCCCTGGGAATCATGATGTTTGCTTCCAGCTTACAAAAAGTAATAGCAGTGTCACAAGTCTCTTTAGAAAGCAAAAACCAGTGAGTGCCAGGGACATTTCCTAGTGGTTTCATGAAGGACAGATTTTTTTTTTTTTTTTTTTCCCCAAGAGAGGCACAAAGGTCACCAAAAAACTGAGGAAGCAGAACAGAAACTCAGATGCTGGGTGCTGGCTGCCCGAGCTGGGGGCACAGAGGCCAGAGGGGGAGGTGCAAAGGAAGGGCAGCATGGCTGGCTGTGGGGTGACCCTGTGGTCCCAGTTCTGCGAGGATGGAGGGGGAGCCAGGAGACGTCTGCTTCAGCAGAAACCATTTTTTTCTGCTGTGCCTGGGTGTAACTGAATCACCTTCGTCTGCTTGTCTCCCTCGGTTGGTAGGGGCTCTTGGATTCAGGTTTTCCTGGAGAATAACAAAGTATAAGAGCAGTGAGGCTTCCCAAGAGAAACAGAGCTGGGTCAAATAAATAAATAAAAGGACGTCTATGTACATGTGAGGGAAACAGAATTTGTTTCTAAAAGGGGGTCTTTAAAACCTTGGTGGTTTAATACAGCTAATTGCATAACAATGTCAAACAAGGTAACAGACTTTCTCCTGGTTTCCACACGCTTGGAACCACTTTTTTTAATGGAGAATCTCTTCCAGAACAGCTTGAACTTTCTCTCAGACAGGTGTCAGGGTCAGAGACACAGGGCTGAAGAGCCTCTCAGTGCTCAACAGTGACTACAGGTCCCCAACACACACACTTTGCACTTTACAGCTTCATGTTTAGTGTTCTCTGGGATTTACCATACACATTGGGTGAAAAGCTATACTTCAGATTGTACATAACGTGTCTTATTGGGGAAAGTCATCCTTGCAATCACCAGTTCTTAATAAGATGCAAAACTTCTTGTTTTCCTTCTGCTTCTATATAACATCACTGTAAACATTAAGTTGAATAGCTGAGAAACACATATGTGTGGACTGCTTTATCTCTTTTGTCTCTCCCTTTGTAATACTTTTATTTTTCTTTTTTCCTTTGCTTGACTGCTTTGAATTCTCTTTACTTTGGTCCTTATCTTTAGAGACACATGATGTATAGTTTTGTTCAGTGGATCAGCTGGTGTAAGAGCCCTCAGGGCTAAATGCTAGTACCCTTGTTGGACTGGATACACCACTGTGCTATACGCTGCCCTTGCTGCCAAGTGACACCATCTTGCTGCAGTGCTAAAAAGTGAGCCCATCATGTTAGAACTTGGAGATCCATGGGACAGCCACCCCAGCACAACAACTCTGGCTTGTCTCTTCAGTGATAAAGGGCCATGCAGTATGAAAGACCTTTATGTCTAGACAAGAAACCCTGTTCAGGACACCAAGATCAAGGTCTACAGCCCTCCTATGGTTGTTTGCAGTTCTAGGGCTTTTTAGCAATTCTAGTAGGAAAACCATCACTAACCTGTCATCCCTTATTCTTCCCATAGCTGTTGTTTCCTTTTCTCTTTCCTCCTCTAGCTTTGCCCTTTTCTTTCTATGTAAGTAATCTTACAGTACTGAGAACAATGAGACCCACTGTTTCATGCTAGTGGTCTGTATAAAGGAAATGACAGCTACTGAAAATGTGTGCTCTCATAACCTCACTGGTAGAAGTAATGACCCTGTAGATTCTTGTATCCCAGGGTAAAGAAGGGCTCTTCTCTGGGGTGCTTTCTAATAGATCATTTCCTATTTCTGTCACTACTAGAGGCACCAGGGGAATGAAAGCAAACAAATATGTTGTAACAAATTGAAGCAGGGCTGTCGTGGTGCTGGCAAGAGGAACTGGATAGAAAAACTACTGTGAATGTGAATTTGCTCTTGGCTTAAGCCCTGTTCAGTAAAGAACTGATGCATATTTGCGTTCCTGTTCCTGCTCTGCAATGCCAGCAGGCTATTGAGTAATGGAGTGCTAGGTGCTGCACAAAAAGAAATTAGCCCTGAAATGGATAAGTTTAGCTTACCTGGTTTTGCATCTGTGAAACTAATGAGATGATAACTTCCTAGTTCATGGACATGTCAGGGAGGTAGGGGACCACTGGCTTCAAATGGTTGTGAATATGTGTCATGGCCTATGGAAAGATTTGGTGGTATCTGAGTGTCAGGGTGCAGATTCCAGTTCTCACTGCAGTATGTTAGCATTTGCTGCAGTGTGTTAGCATTTCCTGGATGGCCAGAAGACTGGACAAGATTTGTTTCCTTGTGAATTAAGACAACTGGTTTTTTGGTCCCTAATTCTCAATCTGTATAAGTAGGGTAACTATGCTGCAATCTTTGGTCAATCACATATGTATGATTACAAGTACGTGAGTGCATGTGATAAGTTTTATTCACAGACTAAAGTCTGGCAGGCTTTTATTTTTAATGGAGATGAGACTTCTGGGGTCTGTACCAAATATGAAACCTTGAACTCTCACAAATGAGTTCAGATACTAATTTTTTCCTGTACCTAGCTAATTGAACGCTCTTGCTAGACAGGCTCCATTTATTACGACGGCAATTAAGGTGTTGAAACATTCCCAGCTGTGTGCTCGTAATCCAGCTTTTATAAAACCAGGATAATGAGCTCGGCAGTGTATTTTCAATACTGTTAAAAGGTTGTGAAGGAGTTGCAGAAATGAAGGTGATAAAATAACACACACTCTTATGCATTCTCAGGCTTACTCTTGTCCCTTTGAACTAATTATGACTCAGGCCCTTAATGGACCACACACATTTTGGCTGAAAATATGTTATTCTTTCAGCACGCTTGCATATAAATTTGTGGAAATCCAATTACTTCAAGCACGACCAGAGGAGAAGCTTTAGTGTCTGGTGGGACAATCAAACTAAAGCCAAAGGGGTCTCAACCTGATTCTGAGATCTCTTTTGGGGTGTGCAAATTGGTAGATAATGCATGTTATCTAATGCAAAGCTAGAGCTCTGACATGTGCATACCCACAGATGATGAGCCAATTCTTCAACTGTGGCAATTCAGCATAGTGCCACTGATGCTGATTACATTATCCAAAATTTTGGTCTTGCATTTTATTTGTTGCAAAAAATATGAGGGATTATTTTATCTTTTTTTCCAATGTTTCAATTCAATGATTAATTTTTAAGCTTCAATTATTTATTTATAAAGAATACCCATGATTATTTATTTCATACTTCTGTTTACATTTCATAGTCAAGTTCTTTAACAGTGGTCCCAATTCCAGTTTTGTTTTACTTTGCTGAAATGAAGGAGGCTATACACCCACAACACTTACATATAGTCTTTGTGTTGTCTTGAAAAGATAGAAGTCAGTACAGGGCTCTCCCATTGACCTCATGGAGGCCAGGATCAGCCATTAAGCTCAGTCAAATGATTATTAAAATTCTATAATGAACATTGTTATGTGACTCCTTTGTGGTTTTGCCTCTGCCTTCTCTGTTTTCTTAGCACCACAGCCTGCAGGGAGGCTGACAGGGGTGCAGTTTGTGGCTGTTATTCACAGGGACTCCAGGATTTGGGATTTAAGTGATAATTATGATGATTGCTCTTCCCAACTCAATCCCCAAATGTGCAAAGTGGGATCTCGGAAGAGTTGGACCAGAAGTTGTCTGCAAGCACCTGAGTCATCATAAGACAAGATTTTATTTACCCCCACCAATCAAGGCACCAAGTGTCATGCAATCTTTCAGTCAGTAGGAGATTATTTCATGTCAAAAATTCCGTTTAAGGAAAGGAAACAAGGTACTTCCCACTGTAAGTGGAGAAATGAAGGATGGGAGTCAAGCTCACAGAGCTCCAAAGAGCCACGTGTCTTGTTAAGCTCTGCCCAGTAGAGGCAGTTCTCAAATTCAGTATCTTACTGCCTACCAAAATCACTGGCTCTTGTTTCTTGCTTTTCACTGCAATGTCTGCAAAGTGTTTGAGTACAGGAATCATTTAGCACATTGCTAAGATGCAGCTGGAATGAAAGGTTTTGGGGTCTTCCCACACGGATATCAACTGTTTTGGATCTTTTTCTGACTGTCATCTTTCACCTTGTTGTGGAATAGACCACATAATGGTTTTGTATGTTTCTCTCAGTAGAAATTTTGATAGTAAAATATTTTATTGAAGTTATGGGTAAATTTTCAGTGGTTATAAATGGCTTTTCATTCAGATCATTGGTACAATTGCTATATGGCAATTTATGCCAGCTGGAGATCTGTGCTTCAGTCTATGAGACCACATCAGCATACAATTTTCCTTACTCATCTGATCCAGGAGATGCAAGTAGAAACCTCTGTTTACAATAAAAGGATACTTGAGAATCTTCTCCTCCCATCAGCAAAATACTTAGTACAAGCTTAACTTAATGTTTGTGATCAGTGTAATAGCAGCTGCTTGAGTGCTGTGCTGAATCAGTTCCTTCCTACTTCTTTCAGCCCATCTTTCTCTTTGAAATGCAAACATTATCAGAGATTAAACTGCAGTAATGCAGATAGGCTTGTAAGATTTACTCAGCACAAATCATGCAAATGTTTTTGCAGTATTTGTCCTGATCTAGAGTTAATTTGGCTCCTCCATTTGCAAAGCAAGGTTAATTGCCAGCCATCCCCTGCATTGTCCAGTTCCACAGGCAGCAGCTGCTCTGTACTCCTGCATTGTCATGTCAGGCACAATACAGTTTATGTAGGATGAGGATGCTGTTTATCACAGCAGGAAGACAGGCTTCCACAAAACCACTCTGCAGAACTTTAACGCAGGGACAATTAGATGACTCAAGTGGAGATCTGACCACACTTTTCTCAACCAGGTCCCCACACGTGTTTCAGTTAATTTGAGACTGTGATGAATGAAGATTAAATGTATGCTCCACAGCCGGTGCATATTACTTCCAGCAGCCTCATTCTTCAAAGAGGAATGGTTCAGGCAAAGGTCTTTGTGACCCAGAAAGGAATTTGATTAACATTTTCCAGAATTTCCTAATCTTTCTTGTCTCTCATGCTTTCCTGAAGTTCTGAACTCTTACTGATAATTAGTTCTTTTCACCCTTTATTTTGTTCTTTATCCTGTGGCTCAGCAAAGTCCATGTGAAAGCCAACTATTAAACTTTGCCATAATCAGTGAAAAGATATGTTCTGCTAAATTAGCAAGGTGCAATACTACATCATTTTTGTAGCCATCATTAAATTTGATTGTTAGCTATCCAATATTCCCAGCAAATTACACATCACCTTGTACAGGAAAACACAAACAACCCCCCATTTCCCTCACACATATACAAAGCTCAGTTAATTCAAACAAGTGTCTTCATATAATCAGCCCTGAAAGATGGTGGTTGTGTGTACAGGCAATACTGCATCCTGCAAAGCACTGTTATGGAAAACCAAGACAGACAGTATAGTTCTAGCTAATTTAGTAAGTCCTAGTTTAATTTCATAACCACCGGTTTTGTCAAGATTAATTCAGCTCCTTTTCCTTCTGTTGCACGTACTACAATGAAACAATTAGAAGAAATGGACTTACACTCAGGAAGAATAAGCTCTGGTATGCTAGATATTCCTACTATACTGGCTAAATAAAATGTAATTTAACTTTTTTAGGACTCTAGACAGGTGCAAGCCAGGAACTGCTCTAAATAAAATGTTCATTGCTCCCTATATGGCTACATAAGAAACATGTGCAAGCAACAGATACCTGTCACACTAACATGTAGTGATTTAGATAAGTGACGTTGTGGCTACAGTGCTTGGGACTTCCAGTCTCTCAGGTAAAAAAGACCATAATACTCTTGGAAATGAAGGGTGGGGGGCTGTTTTTGCATTACCTTTAGCAAAGAGAAACCTGGTGCAATAACTTTTTTAGCATAATATAAAGTTGAATAGGCTTCTGCTTTTTTTACCTCACAGCTTTGAAAGAGAGAGGAGACCAGTGGTTGTCAGAATGAATGACAGGAATTTTCATTTTGTACCTGAATGGAGAAATACGGAAATATTTTACTCTGGTGTCTCCAAATCAGTTGGATTTGCCCTCATTTCCATTTCTGTCTTATGCTTGCATGCCTACTGACACATTCAAATCAATGCTTTGAGGATCCCAGCATAGCAAAGCCTCTAATTTCAAAAATGAAGACAACAGGACCTGGAGACAATGGGGTATTCTAGGAAAAAAATTTTGTGAGTCCTCATTACAGCTAGGCAAGGTAGTATGAACACTGTAACAAACAGCTTCAGACTTTTCCAAACCTATACTGAGTCCCTTTCAGAAGATTCATTAATGACCCAATTTGTATTTTTGGCAAAATGGTGCTAACAGAAAAAGATCATTTTTACTTGTGGCAGAAATCCTAATTTAAAAGTTCAAAGGGCTTTTTCCTCCTTCAGTATCTTGAGCCGAGAAATTAAATGCGTTTTGACTCAGTATTGGCAAACAAGATGTTCCATTCCAAATCAGCATTTCAGAAAGTCACATTTTCTTGTTTCCTTTTTTTAAAAAAATGAAATCCTTGCTTTGTTTTGGAAGTAGCTGATTTTCAGTGCTTCCTCTTGGAGCTTTCAGGTGTCTTCCCTTCTTCTTTTTCCTTTCTGCTGCCTTTCAAAGCTTTTGATCTAGTTTGAGAACAGTGATGCTGTTGTGAGAAGCATGGGTGGCTGCATTTCATTTCAGGGTGAGTTTCCTCACTAGCACCTGAGTGACTCAACCTGTGGTCTCAGTGCATACTAAACTCGCTGGCTGTGTTTTATTGTTTTGCAATAATGGAAGGGCTGTGGAGGCTATTTCTAGAATGCAAGGAAATCCCTTTCAAGCTAAGCAAAACAGTGGTGTTGGTATGCACCCAGTATCACTAGCACTTTTACCGACTGGACCACAATCTTGTGGCTTGTACTTTACAACTTAAGAAACCAGGGCAAATTCCTCTCCAACGGTTTGCCTTTTTCCTTCATGCAGTAGTGCTGCAGCCCTGACCTAGACCCCTTCACTCTATCCAGCCCTCCACCAGTGCAGGTGGGGCTAAATGTTTCTATCACTATGGAAAATCCCTGCCTGTGACACTGGCTGCTTTCCTGATGCTGGAGGATATGCAGCTGTACTGTCACACTCAGATCCTGGCACCCAGTCAAGGGCATTAAGGAGGAATGTTTTGGGTTTTTCTTCTGTCACACATAGATAGAATTCTGTCTCCTTGGCCGAATTAAAAATGAGGAAAACACCCACTGTTTTATGCCAACAGAAGATGTCTGGGGTGGGGGAGCAGAAAACCAGGCAAACATACAGTTATGCCTCTGTCTAGTCACCTGCCAGTTCCCAAGAGTTTGTGCCTCAGGTTTTTCCAACCCAGAGATCATGCCTGTGAGCTGCAAGCCCTTGGACTGATTGCTCTCCTAGGGATATGCTCCCTCACCGAGCTGCTGGCAGTGAGTTGGCAACTTAACGAGGTATTAGTGAGGAGTCACCTCCTTCTGTGACTGCCCACCCTGGCGGCTTTGGTTTATGCCCCTCCTGATGTGGAAGGGTCCTACCTTAACTGTCTTCATAGAAATATATTTGATAAGCTCAAGATCATGTCCCTGAGTAGTCAAGGGGTGAGCACAAGTCTCACAGTAAGGGTTTATTTTAGTCACTTATTACATGAAGGAGCAAAGTAACTACAGCATTGTTCCAGATAAAGTCCTCTGTAACTGGCAAAGATAAGAATGCAGATATTACTAAATATACATAGCTGGTGTGTACTGGTCCACCATCTTCAACGGCCCAAAAAGTCCATGGAGAGTATAAGGAATCAAAGGAATTAAAGCAGGGTACACAGATAAAACATCAGTTTAGCACAGCCTGTCGCAACCTCTGCAGCTGTTTCTTTTGTTTCTTTCTTTTCTTTTTTTTTTTTTTTTTAACTTTCAGCACAGCCTTTTGCCATTTATCACCTGAAGTTTGCTGCTGCCAAAAGCTTTTTTTTCCCCCCAGGTTTGAAATTATATTTTAGATGGACTTTGCAGGAGGCAATTTTGCAAAAAAATTTAGGATCTGTATTCTCACTCTTGCTTTCTATGTCCCACTATGTAGAAGAAGCAGAAAAATAAAAATGGAGAGGGAATTTTCTTCAGTGGGATGTTTAGAACAAGAAATTAAAACAACACCTTTGAATTGCCCCTGACAAGAACTCTTCCATTTCCTGTTATTTATACAGTGATCTGGCATTTTAGTGGCAGCTGCGACTAGTCAGTAGGAATATTTTTTTCTCTTCATCCCTTTGTTACAACTCAGAATGTAATTTTTGTTTTAGGTTTTACTCAATGTTCTCCAATTGTGGTTTTTTTTTTTTCCTCTCTTCTTCTATACTGTCTGAGGAACTCTGATGGTCCCTCTCCCCATATTTTCATTTATTCTGAATTATTCACTTTCCCATTTTCCTCTCTGCAGCTTTTCCAGAATCTAGTAAGTTTTGAGACCATATAATGGAAAATTCCTGAAAGAAAGGAATTAACCCAGAAAGCTGAAAACTTCAGCAGTTTTCACTTCATTGTGAAGTGATGTATCCTTTGTCAAGACCCCAGCCAGGAAACATGGTAGTGAAGGAAGATGAAACAGGGGAAGGATGAGTGAGCAAAGCAGAGTTACTTATTATATGAGCATGCAGTCCCTCTCCCCCACTAGACTAAATGAAATCTTTGATACTTTTTGGGTTTGATCTCCATTAAAATGGAGCCACTGGTGAAATAGAAGGGTTGTGAGTGCAGTGGTAGTCTATTTGCCTGTCCAAATTTCCTTCCCTGCTTGGTTTAATCAGGAGGGAGGCAGTGGAAGAGGAGGTGAGCAGAAGAGAGAAGGAGCCCAGGGAGCAATGGAGGAGATGGAACAATGGTCAAAGAGCAGAGGGAGAGGCAGAAGCAGGGTTGTGGTGGTGATGCTCAGATAGAGGCATTGTGAGGAGGCAGCTTGTCCAAGTCAAGCCAAGCATCACCTGGTCAAGGCTGTGGCCAACGCCATTGATCACAAGCTTCCATCTCCACTTTGCATTTGCTGCTGAAGGGAGTCGGAGGCTGGGCTGCAATGAACAGCCAGTGCCTTGCCAGAGCTGGCGTCAGGGATGGGCTGTGTGTCAGCAGGGACTCATGAGGCAGCTGGTGCCTCCCAGCCAGGGTCTCCACTCTGCTTGCTCACCCACCTGGGCTGCAGGAAGGGGCTCTGGGATTCTCTTCCTCTTCACACATCCACACATCCCCTGAGTCTCTTGCCTTTGTCTCTCTTTTTCCCTCCTTATTTTAATACATAATTATTTAATTGTAGGTTTCTTAGAGTTGAGCAAAACCAATGAAAAAAGTAAACCTTTTTTGTCTCTTCTCTTCTCCTGACTGTTGGCTTCTTAGGGTTAGACTATTTTTGTAACCTTCCAACCAACATTTATACTCATCCATTTTTAATGTCCAAGATTTTAGATAAAATTGATTTTCCAGCTAAATCTAGATTATTAATTTTCATGATAAACTGAAATTCAGAGAAAATTCACCCAGCAGATGAACTTGAGGTGTACCCACAAGCACCTTTCCAAGTCACCAGGACTTAAGTGGGTGCTTACACTGTAGGGCTCCTTTTACACAGTGGTGTCTCCAAGTCACTACACCTCCATTGCACCACGTACTGTAAAATACAGGGGAAATAAAAGACTATCGCTCTGCAAAAATGTTTTACAGACTACTTATACAGCATGTACAGCAGGCCTGAAGTCAGCGCTGCTTGTAAAACCGATAGCTGTGAGTGAGATAAAGCCTGTTAGACCTATTCACCATGGCATTTTGTTCTGTTTTGTTCTTTGCAAAAAATACCTTCCCTGCAGGTTACTGCACAACAGTTCATCTTACAATGAATATTCCTGCACAGTGGTTATGGCTCATAAGCCAGCTTGGATCTGTATCCCACAGGAGGGAATGTTTTTCATTGTTTTCTGCATTGCTCTTCTGCTTTTGATTGGAACAAGCTGCTGTCCCTGGGGTAATCCTTGGGCCACTGCCCATTGCTGTGAGTGATGTCAACACATTTTTGAATGTGTGGCTATTAGCACTCTTTCCAAACAGGTTTAAAAAAAACCCGCCTCGCACTATATTGTGATTTGTTTGGTAGACATTCCCTCTCCCTTGCCCTCCTTGCTGTTAGGATGGAGTGACTGGGTTTTTTTGTAATTTAAGCAAGCAAACTATGTAAATTATTGCTTGCTGACCCCAATTAAGGCTTACAGCTGCTTGGAAGACCAGACAGTGCACTCCCTTCTCCTTAGTCAATAGCAACAAGTAGATGAATATTTGAATGAAGGTCTAATTTTCCACTTCAAATGGAGGGTGGGTCTGGGTGGACGGAGGCAGGAGAGATGTATGTGCTACTCCTCCTTGTGCTAGCACAAGTCCAAGATACTGCCAGAGTTGAGGGGCTGCAAATTTTGCCTTGGGAATTAAGCCATTGAATGAAGAAAGAAGGATAGTTTGGCCCACTCTGTGGGAAGATTGAGGAGTCCAGAGACCAGGCTCCTGTTTGTCTTTAAAGAGACACTTTGAGTCACTTCTTGATTTGCTGAGCTTTTACCCAGGAATAAGGTAGCAATCTCCTCCACTTTGGAAAGTGGCCAGAAAGGCAGAGTGATGCCCTGCGGGTGTGCACAGGATGGTGTCTCCCCTCTGCTAACTGGGCTCCTCTGCCGAGACAGCTGGAATGAGTGGGGAGGATGCTGCACTCTGGTAAGCACCGGGTGGGTGCGGTGGATGGGCGCTGGCTGTGGTGGAGAAGCAGCTCCTGGCACCCCTGAAAATTCAGGGGGCAGGGGAGGGTGAGAAAGGTGGTGGAAGAAATCACAAGCTATGACTGCCTGCCACTGAATCCTCCTGGGGACTGCATGACATGAGCCACCCCTGCTATCAGCAGAAACCCTGCAAAGGACAACTCTTGCATTATTTAGCATGATTGGCCTGCCGAGGGTGGGGAGGCTTAATCAAGATGAAGCAACCTGCTTTAGAGTTGAAGGTGCAGTGCTAGAATAAAGTCAATTCTCACCTCTTTACTGTATTCTCCTGTTCCATATAGGTGAATTGGGGAATAAATCCACCTCTGCACTGTGACTTACAGCTCCAAGTAGAGCTACAAAAGCCAGTTCAGACCAGTCCTGCCACCAAGGTTGTCACACCCCCCACATTCTCACCTACTCAGTCCTGTACATATTCACGCATAGACATCTTTATGTGTATATATACACTTAATTATATATTGATATAAAATTCTGAAAGCTTTGGCAGTAAACTCTGTGATTCTGCAGTAGCTGGATGATATTCTGTCACTGTTTAGGAATTTCTGATGGTGATAGCAGTCATATATGCATTTTTATAACACTTTATAAACAAGATTATAAGAATCACTTAGCTGGGCATCTGTTTCATTAGGATATAAGATATATTTGGAAATGTGATCCCAAAGCACTGAACAATTCTCTAGTTATGAGTGTTTACTGTGGAATAAATGGGTTAGGGTATGTATGCTGCAGCTTCAAGAAGACAGGGCTAAAGCCAAGACATGAAAGTCTTTCAGACAAAAATAGCAGCACAAGTTTGGAGCAGAAACTATAAAACCCCAAGTTCTGAAATTTGTGTCTTTGTGATGTTCTTGTTTTACCTATCTATCTGAGCTAGTCTGGTAAAAACTTGCCTCAGGTGTGTTTATCCACATGTCAGTCTTCCCTTCTGGTGACAGTGGAGAGGAAGCCTCTGAAATGATTTTAAACATTTTGGAGGAATGCTTTGCAAATGAGGAAAATAAGTTTTCAGCTGAAGTGAGGTTTGAACTCTGACTAGCTTACTTCTCTGCATGTACCACCAGATGACCATGAACATTGCCATATCTGACTGCCCTTAGCCAGCAATGGCAGGTCTCCCACAGAAGAGGTTATGCCATGCAAGAAGAATGGATATTGTCAGGGAAAAGGACAAAGAAAATGAAAGAACTCATAAATTAGGCACATGGTGCCTTTTTAAATGGTTGGTGAGTTAAGTAATCATAAATTACAAACAATCCTGGATAGATTAATTTATACTTGTTAGCTTTCTCAGATGTGTAACCGACAGAGAGCAGCTGTGCAGCCACTCCACTCCAATGAAGCTTTCAGCTAATTCCAGAGTCTGAGTGTAAAATGAGGAACTTGTGCTAACAAAAGCTCTGCTACTTTGAGTACTCTGTCCATGTATCTAATGGTGGTGTTCTCTGAAATGTTTTTGCACAGCAAAATGGAGATGCGAGTAAAGTCTGAATAAAAAACTCATGTTTGTTAGTTTTAATGAAGCTGGCACGGGTAGAATAACTGCCACTATAAGTTTTCCTGTTAACCAACAACCAGTCCCAATCAGAAGCCCATGGGGAGATTAATAGTCGTGTTGTGAACAGATTGTCACTTTCATGTTTAGTAGTGGTGGCTAAAAGAGAACTCAGCTAGGTGTGCTTGCCTGTGACATGGACAATGTTGTTGTGTTGTCATATTTCTGCTGTGGCAGCGTTTTTCCAAGCATAAATGGAGCGACATCCACCTGGCAAAAAAGTGTGTAAGGCCTCATGTTCTTATGTGAGGAAATTATGATGCTAGATGATGGGAATGGCCATTCTTTTCACAACTAACAGTAATGTATCTATCTGCCCATCTGTCTATCTATCTACTATTTCACATAAAAGGACAGGAGAATGCAGTATAAGATGAAGTATGGCAGAAGGTTTACACATTTTTATACCCTCTTGCAACCTTCTAACTTGAAATTTAATTTCCTGTAAAACTACTCAGAGTCATTCAGATTATTCTTTTCATGCCATTATTATAGTAGATTTGTCCAAAGGAGCCATTACCTTGTTGCTATCTGTAAATACATCATGAAGAATTAGGAACAGGTTAAAGTTAGCCATAAATGTGACAGGGAAAAGTAATGTTGTAAGATATTATGCTTCATTTTATGGAACTTTTTCAAGAAACTGTGTAAGAAAGTAAGAATTGTATGTAGGCTTTGGCTGAGATATCACCTGTTTTTTTTTGAGGAAGATTAATGTTTAAAATGTATTTCTGTTTCTCTTTATTTTAGTTAACATTTAATTCCATACATTCAGCTTCAATAATTTCACAACTTGTACCATGGTGCTTAGCAAGTTGCCTTCTTACAGCTTCCAATTCTAGAGATGACAAAGATATGAAAATAAAACCTTTGCTATGCGTTCTGCATACGTAGAGAATTCTGCTTCAAAAGAAAGCAGGAGATGTATGGTTTTGCAACTTCCCTTATCTCTGATAGATCAAGATTACATACATCTGTCACTGTGCCTGCTATTTTTGCAGTTTTCCAGGTTGCTTTCCATCTTTCTGCTGAAGTATAATACATTCAGCTGTCCAAAGCATATGGGATGAACCTTTGCTCTGGACTTTGTTATTTTTTCTTGTATTCCAGTACAGGTATTACTTTGCCATGTAGAGCTTTCAACATAGTCTTCAATTTGCTCAGACCTGCATAAAAATTATTCATTAACATTTCACATAACTCAAAGTGGCACCTGAACTTCTTAAAAGAGACCTAAAGTTTTGTACTTATTAAGCAAAGACTCATTTCTAAAGAACTCCTGTGGACATCTTGATATCTGGCAGTGTCTTTCTGTTATTGGATATTCCTTTTATTTCCTTGCTATCAATTTAATTGTTAGTAGGTGCTGTCTTTAAATTTTCCTTTGCATCTATAAATCTTAGCTATATTACACCAGGAAGATTAGGGAAGGGAAGGGAAGAGAAGGGAAGGGAAGGGAAGGGAAGGGATAGTGTCCTCCCAGTTTTTGTAGGTACGTTACTATGGTTTTGTTTTGCCTGGTTTTAAGTACGTTTCGGAACTGACTAATAGCTTTAGGGGATTGGTATAAGCTTCAGTTTTATATTATGTTAGAGGAATAGACTAAAAAAAATGTGGACTAGTGCAGGCAATGAAGACAAACTTGAATTACATTTAGTGTCTGTAAATTTTACATAAAGTTTTTCCAGGATAACTTGTATCCTTCCAGAAAACTATTTAGTGAAATGCTCGATGTTGAAGCATTACAAAGGATACACACCTCTGATTTGAGGCACATATTTTACCCTTACTGATTTCACACACAGAAATTATTATGAGTCCATTAATTTTTGGAAGTCCTTCCAGTTCTAGAGTTTCATCAACTTTTACAGAAAAAGGATGACTTTGTAAACAATCCACTGTTTCTCTTGGATAGTGCTCAAATACTTCATATAGTCATTGAAAAATAGGGCTGGAAAGGACTTCTAGATGTAAAGTAGTCCAACCCCTATGCCAGAGTAAAATTGTCTATAACTGTGTCATTTCACAAATATATTTGTTTAATCTGTTTTTTAGGGTCTCAAGGGATGGAGGTTGCATACATTACCTATGAGATGCATTTTCCTTGTTTCCTGAAAGAAGATCCTCATGTATGCTTTCTCATAACTCCCTCTTTTAATTTCTCTCTTCAGGCTAAATAATGCCAGCTTTTGAATCTTTCCCTGTACATTTAGTTTTCCAGTTGTTTTTCATTCCCCTTGCCCTATTCTGCATTTTTAACAATTAGTATACATATTTCTTGAAACACATACCAATTAGGTATGTGCTGCATAAAACAGAGGGCATGTTACTTTCCATGCCTTGTGGGACAAAGTTGCGTTCAAACCTCACCTTGCTTTTTCACCCCAGAGCGGTGACATCACTGGTTTATGTTCAGTTTTGAAACCACCCAAACCTGGTGCGTAGCTGAAGAACTGATGCAGTGCCAGTGCTGCCCATCTTGCACTTCTGATTATCCCTGCTTGAGGAAAGAATATTGCATTTCTCTTCATTAAGCTTAGACCATTTTAATAACATTTTCTATGCTTTTTTCTGGGTTGTTTCAGTTCCTCCTGCTTTGTCACCTACAGATTTTATAAACATACTTAAAATTCTTCCATCCTAGCTGTTTCTGAAGACATTGGTCAGGACCAAGAATAAAGTGGACACCTGAAGAATGTTTCCCCATCCTTCCTCTCATTCTGGCAATGAGCTCTGCCTAGTGGCTTCCTAAGTGCTTTCTCCAAGCAGTTCTGCCCCCATTTCACAATTTATGTTCCTGTGCTGGGGAATGTCAAAAACATCACATTAAACTGTGTCAGAAGCCTTCTTTGAGTACAAGATACTTCATAATTATTCTTTTTCCTCAATGCATTGAAGCTATTATTTTATTATCAAAAGAAATTTGATTATCTACAATGATTTTTGCTTGACAAACCCTTGTGTGTTATTTACTCATTTCCTTGTTTTCTTCCAGGCACTTATACATAACTTCACTATTTGTCCCAGATCTTTTTGGAGATAGAAGTTAAATCTTGTGAGCCTTGTATCCATGTAAGTTCTCATTCCCCTCTTGACAGTATTTTGAGATGAGCTTTGTATGTTCAACTTCCAGTCCTTTTGTCTTTGTTTTGATGGAGAAGAAAGCAAGGAGTGCAGACTAGGATGCTCTTGCACCCTGAGTGAGGTGGTCAAAAGAACCTGGAAGGCAATATGGACCAAGCACTTCAGATATATATATATACAGTTTAAAGCCTGAGATTGCTTTAACTGAACATTTATGCTACCAGACTGAACAGTACCAGAGGTTGTACCTAGGTGGTGGAACAATGTTATCTGTGTAGTTTAACTCTGTGAGCAGTTACCTCCATATTTTTACTCTGGAGCAACTCCCAGAACGTTTC
>VYZV01027787.1:44756-60459 GCA_013401275.1 Pandion haliaetus | reverse complement strand
AGCCAGATTTATACAAGAAATAAAGGGGGGTGGGGGGTGGGTTGGTGGTTTTTTTTGTTGGTTTTTGTTTTGTTTTGTTTTGGTTTGGTTTGGTTTTTTTTACAGAGAGGATAATTAACTATTAGAATAACTTCCCTTAGGGGCATGGGGAATTCTCCAATCTTTAAATCAAGATTAGTATCTTTCAAAATAAGATACAGTATAGCTCACACAGAAGTTCTAGCCTCATGCATAAATGTCTGGGTGAGGCTCTTGGCAAGGCAAAATGATCTTGGAGATTTCTTCTGACCTTGCTAAAAATATTAATGTCTGCATGCATATATCCTGCTGCATAGTACTAATTTCTAAGAAGCTGATGATTGTCCTTTTCTCTTTATAGGGTACTAATACAAATCTCAGAGCATTTTGAAAGCATCAGTCCTTGGATCACAATCTTAATAAATGCTGTGCTTAGTTTGAACATTTTAAGTTATTTTTGTTTGAAAAGAATTCCCAAAGGCAAGTTAATCTAGTTAACTTAGGCTTAGTTAACCTAAGATGAGCCTCAGGAGTCCCTTCTCTGAGTTACCTGTGAACATCACACAAGGAGTAAAAGCACATATTTCTGGTTCTTATTGCTGTGGATATAGGACAGAATTCAGGAGAAGTGACTAAGGTGCACTTGTGCAAGAAGCAGCAATTATAACATCCATTTTGTGTGTTTCAAAGCGTTCCCTCCCAAACCTCATTTTCCTTATGGTATAACTCTTCAGAGAACAATACTTTCACTGATTAGTACCCAAGAGGTGTCTTGAGGTCCAGAGCTGTAAGAAGTGCAGAGAGCAGAGGAACTACTGTGGGGCAGCACCTCACCTTGACTACCTGTTTATGAGAAACTGTGTAAATGGGAAGGGAAATCTTGGCACATCAGGCAAAGAAGTAATAAAACAGCAAGCTCTTTCACAGAACAGTTTTATTTGTAAAGCTGACAGGTCTTGGCATTCGCTGGAGAGGTGGTGGTGCTTATAATTTAAAGAAGGATGCTGATGCAAGTATTCTCTGGGGCTAGAAGCCATTTAGTCCCATAGACAGATGTGAGAGAAGCAGAAAGGAGGTATAAGGGTTATCTCCTGATTTCTTTTAGGGAGGCCATGTGTTTCTGTTATCTTATTTGACCTCTATATTTGATAGTCACCCTGTCAGCATCTGCTGCCAAGCTCACAAGGAGCACAGATATTTTGTGACCCAGCAAGAAAAAGGCTTATGCCTGATGCTTTGTGGCTCACTTTACACTTCCAGCCAGGAAAACAAATACTGTGTTTATTTGAAAACCGGGCTCTAGGCAACTGTGTTAATCAGTGCTGACAGAACACAGTGTTTTTGTTTCTTGTGGATTTGTATATGTGTGTGTTTTGTATACCTATGGGCCTCAAAAGCTGTTTCAGTGGTGTTAATGTTACTGTGTGGCTCCCAGCAGTATTGGTCTGCCAGCCTTGGGAGATGCTCAAGAGCAGCAGGCTCATCATGAAATGCTGATCTCTGCCTCAGAAACAAGCCCAGTAGGAAATGCGATGGGAACCTGATCCAGATTGTAACAGTGCCGGCACTGATTGATGGCATCTTCTTTCAGGACAACAACAAATGGATTATGAGGAGGTCGGGTAAAAAAAAAAGAGAAGTAGCTTAATTCTTAGTTATTAAATTGGACTGGGTTATGAGCGGTCTTTTTTGAGGCTTGCCATTGCAGCCTGTCAGGGTTTTGGGAAGCAGATGAGCAGAAAGATATGCACACAGCTAACCATCCTGTGGGTGCCAGTCTGTGCATTTGTTTCACAGCACAGGGCTGCGGAGATGCTTTGCTGCTCCTCCTCTGCAGCATGAAGCAACAGGGTAGGAGCAGGTCAACGTATAACCGTATTCCCCCATTGAGCTTTTACTGTTCACCCTGCTGAGCTCAATGAAAACACGCTGTCTCATGCTGTTTCACAGCAGCTATTGCCTCTGCAGTAATTAGATTCATGCTATTTGCTAAATAAGTATCAGGCCCTGGTGACTCACGATTGCTGGGATCTTCCTTGACCTCCCCTCCCCTCTGATTTGCCTTCCCTTCCCCCAGCCTACAAAGCTGAAAAAAGGACCCAGCAAGTGGTACATGAATCCAGCCTGAGCAGCCAGTTCTGAGTGAACAGAGCTCCTTCCTCTGCTACGTTTCTGCAGCTTTATCATCTCTGAGATGGAAATCTTATCCCTGTTCTGTGGCAACAGGACATAGTAGCCAGCAGGGTCTGCTCTGCTGTGTTTCACTAACCCAGCACCATGGTGCTGCTTCAGGTGCCAGTGGACCAACAAGTATCCTTCGTGCAAGCAGCGAGACTGCTTGCACAATGAGGTGCTGCTCTGCAGGATGAAGGGGACAGGATCTGTTCCCTGATGGCTTTATTTTTAATGGTGCTGGAAAGCCACCGCATTCCTGCTCCGCTGCACTGAGCAGCAACCGGTATATGCACTACAAGCAAAATTTATCTAATGTTTAAACATGCTGTGGCATGGAAATCATATAGTGATTCATCAACCCCGCTGTTAAACCTGCCCCCTATTCCTGCCCAAGTCTGTTTTTCTCCCAGTATGTGCTGTATTTCTGACATGCTCTTTCCTTCTGTTTCTTTGGGTGACGTGGTGTCAGCCCCTAGAGCCTGTGATTAAAAGTATGTTCCTGTCCTAGCAGGTGCTGCCATAGATGTAGGGGTTCCCACCTGGGAAACTCTGGGGCAGTGTGCAGTGGCAAGGGAAAACTGACGTGCCTGCGGCAAAGATGCAAGGCCAGCTCTTATAGTAAGATGGGAGATGACTACAGCTCCACTTTAGCACGAGTGTTCAAACTGTGGGTAGTGTGCGCCTGAGCCTCTCTTCTCTGGATTCAGCCAGGGAAAGCTGGAAGGTAGGGAGGTAACTGCTTTCCCACTTTCTTTCCTGCTGGGGGACAGACTCAATTTGGCTGTGATTTCTCCTTTTGGGTGCTAGCACTGCTCCACCTTCTGGTGGGAATCCAGGTCTATACTGCTTACTCAGGCCACCCCATCAGTCACAGTTTCTATTTCCAGTTCAGGTACTCCTGCTTGATCATCGCAGCAGCCCACCAGGAGGTGGGAGGAAGGTGGTGGTGAGGAAGCTGAGTTATGCTGGCCTCATAAACAGCCATGCCGAGAGTGCTGTGCAGAAGACTGGTAGGGACTCAAGTGCCTTGGAGTATATCCCTTTAATGCTTCGAGGTATGAAGGCTAACCAAATGCCCCATTGAGTAAGGGTCTCTATCCCCTTGGGAGAGAGACAGAGAATCTGCACAGCAGAGGGGTTGGGTTTTGGAGTACACAAAGACTAGCCAGCTGGGGCAAATTGCTCAGCAGCTTTCTGTCACAGGAGGAACTGACCCCACGTTTGTGCTGTGAGTCGGCTAACAGCTCTGGTTTGTTCTCCACCTGCAAAGATTTTCCACCATGGCAGGCTAGCTTGATGGGCTTGGAGAAATGTTCACTCAGCCTGTAGGAGCCACTTTCACTGAGTCTACCATATCAGCTGTTCCTGCACAGGAAGAGCACACAGGAAAACCAGGACCTTGCTGCTGACAATCAGCGAAGACATCAGTAAAGGGCTCAGGCTGGTGAGGAAACAGGTCTGCAGCCTTCTGGAGGTCGGCCCTGTTGCTCAGGCTCAGAGCAGCATCCAGACATTTCCAAAGCATTGGATAGCTTTTACTGCTGTTTAAAACACTTTCAAATGAATGCAGTGAAGGCAATCAGGCCACTGAAACTAAATGTTTTGAAAATTTATCTTTTTGTTTTTTCCTTTATCCAAGGTGTGTGCAACAGCAGAGGGAAGTCCTCATTCTGCCTGATGTTCCTCACCAGTGACAGCACTGGCTTGTGGCTGTAGCCTAGGTCTTCAACTGTTTTCCAAGCACAGATGCCTAAATTAGTAAGCTTGAAGCTGAGAAGATTTAAGGTGAAAAAGACAAGACAAATTTAGTACCAAATTCCAGAAAGATCAATATCCCAAGTTTGACTCTATCCTAAAATCTTGCTAATGCTTTATAGCACACTACACTGTTTCATGCAGGGTTTACAGTCCTGACAAGGCCAACAATATACATTCCTGAAGCCGATATACGTTTCTGAGTGAAGCTGTACAGGTGGCCCAGCCAATTCCAACCAGTCAAACCTTGTGCTTGGTTTGGTGTCTTGTTTTTTTTTCATTTCTGGATCTTCACTTAAACTTCCATGTCTCCCACTTGGCAGTTCAAAGCATCTCTATGAGATTTTGGAACAAGCATTGAAATGGTGCAGTGGCACTTCTCAAAAAGTTTCTGACTTTGATTGGCAACATGTGCACCCTTAATGTGATCATGAGTGGTACGGTTCAATATACCTATGGACTTGGGTGAAATGCAAGTTTAGGGTTCCTATTCACACCCAAGCTCACTACCATTTTGAGGTCTTTTTCACTGCAAAACCTACTGTACTTAAAATGAAAGTGGATGCCTGTTACATAATTCTCACAGGCTCTAGTTTGTTTCTTATAAGCAAAAGTAGTCACTTTCATTCTTCAGATATTAACAAAACTGCTAACAATACCTTGGAGAATGGGTAATGTTGAGCTGTTTTCTTTGCTACGGTTCAGTCCCACGATCTTGTTCTGTACTTTAGCAGAGATTGTGGCAGAATCATGTTTGTCATCATGACAGTGTTACAGGAAATAAAGACAGAAAAAGTATAGAGAGATTGGGTAGCTAGTGACGTCTTTGGATTTGCAAATTTCTAAATATTTAAAAAAAACAATCTGTTTCTAATTCTTTCAGAACTTTCAACTGGATGCACTCACTATTTGAACTAATGCAAATGCCAACTTGGCAAAGTGCAGTATAATATAAATCTGTAGAGGCGACCGAAGCAATACAATTTAAATGAAAACATACTCTTTTTTTTTTTTTCCTGATCAGATATTTGCTGTCCATTTGGATGTACAACATTTGATTCAAATAGATTTTGTCAGAACTGGCAAAAAGAGCAAAGAATCTTTCCAACTCCTGATGCCAAAAAGCCTGATCCAGTGCTTAGTGATGTCATTTGGAGTCTTGAGGTTGACTTCAAGAGACATTGGAGAAACATCTTAATGTTCGTTTTCTGTTAAGTAGCATTCACGGGCAATGCAGAATATGACTGGGTAGGTTCAAAAGATACTGTAGAGCTATGTAAATCTTTCTGTTACTAATTGCCTTGTCCCTCTTTCCTTCCCATACCTTCTTTCTTATTCTCCAAAACTGCAAGTTCCTAGTAATAATATTTATGATATTGGATGAAACTAAGAGAAGTGTTTGGGAGTGGAAGGTTGGTGTGGGAGTAAGGGTAATCAGGAAGATCAAAATGTTTTCTTTGATACTTCCATGATAAAACTCTTTAGGTTTGTGGGAAGGTTTTGTTGTGGGTTTTTTAACTTCGAAGAGAGTAAGGCTAGATTTGCCAAATGTATTTTTTTATTTCCTGGAATTTAACAAAATGTTTATTAGGTAAAGAATGTTTTTGGCAGGTTTTCATTTCAAGGAAAGAATTTATTTATTTTTTAAATTTGGATCAAGCTGATCTTTGTTTTTATGCTCTTTTTTCTTTGGACACTGAACTGGAAAAAAGAACTCTTCATGGAGCACTATTTTTTAATATTCTTTGAGCAAAAGAGAATGTAAATGTTTCTTAAAAAAAAGAACTGATAAAAAAAGAGCTTGGTAGTTAATGAACATTTCAGTTTTTAAAATAAAATATTATTTTCAAAAGACTTCAGTCTAGGAACAAATTATTTTGACAGACAAGTAAATTGGTTCTTGGAAGTTTATAAGAGTGCCTCATGGGATTCATGGCTGGATTGCTCCATCCTCCTAGTTTCTCTGCTTGGCTGAACTGTATATCCCATTGTACACTGTATACCCCATCATGCGCCATAATCTTCCCTCTTAAAAAAGGAAAGCTATCTAGCCTCAAAGGGGATGAAATCGGCAGAGTGTAGCTTATGGAAAGTAACACTGATCTGTAGCAGATTCACAAGACTATGGCATTGTGCTGGAGTTTTTCAACAAACAAAACAAACAAAAATAGCTTTGTAAAGACTCATCTTTCTATCAAAAGCAGTTTTGATGGAAACCTCCTGTTGTTTTCAGAGTGGTTGTTTATGTTCATTGCTGCTTCCACAGGAATGCTTGGGCAACCTGTTTCACACTCTGTATGGGCACCTTTTCTTCTAGGAATGTTTTTGATCTGCCTACTCTTTTTTATGAGAGTCTTGCACCTTCTGTCGAGTATGGAAACAGAATTACCATGTGACCAGTTAACATCAGGAATGACTGAAGAAGAGTGGAAAACAGGAGTGAAATGAATAGCTTGCAGGCAGGGCACCAAATGAATCTCATCTTTGAAAGAGTTCATAATGATGAATGTATTTATTAAAATTGAAGTTGGCTTGAATGTCCTTTTCACAGAAGAAAACAAAAGGCTTAATTACCAGATAAACTACTGACTGCAAGGAAGTACCTACCTTCCACACTGACTGCATTGTGTTCAGAGAAGGTGTTAAGTTAGTTCAGAAACTAGATTTGGTATTTTATTTCCAAGTGCCACCAAATCACAAAGGTTAAGAAAACCTTTCTCTCTCACTATGCATTGCATGAGATTTGACACGTATGGGTTTTGCAGGCATGGTTTAAGGACATTTAGTTTGCCAGTTCTGAGAGAGGACTCATACATCACGGCGTCCAAATAGAAGTCAAACATAGTGAGCACATTTTGCTCCTCTCAAACAAACAGTACTTGAGGTATTATAATGTTTTTAACATCTGTTTTTCCAGCAGAAAGTTGAGGGCAACAAAAGAAGAATGATGATCTATAACCTGCTGAGAATTTGGGGATTTGGGCATTCTCAAAATTGTCCTTTATTTACTTATTTATGTTTAATTGCAGAAGAATTTTAGAACGAGGTTATTCTTTTAGCTGAAAAGTCTGGTTTAAAAACCCAGTTAGTCATGAGTCAATTTCTTTGCTCTTTAAATTTTCAGATGGCTTTTTTATGCTCAGAATAGCTCTGAAGCTGTACTTTTTTTGTTGTTTCATTTTACTGTAATTTTCTGGATGATTCAAAACGCTGGTGCCTATAAGACGTTGCCATCTTGAGCTCACTGTTAGAGGGAAGACAAATTTCTAAACCATGTGAAATAATTTCACATTAAAGAAGAATGCTGACTGTGACATCTTTTCTTATGAGGAAAATTAAAAAGAAATATCAGTCCTGTAATACTGAATAATATTTTTTGTGGCTTCCTGGTAGTCCAAGAGCTGAAAAATGGGTTGCTGAAGGATGAATACTGTGTGTCTGAAAAGCAAAGATGGGGCTTACCACCAGTTCCCTGAGAAGTTGTATACAAGCAATGCTGAAGAACTGGATTTGGCTGTATCCCATAAAGATTTCTCTTCTCTCAGATGATAGTTTTCCCAGCAGAAGAATCCTCTGTGTGCAAAATACCAGTTGATTTTTAGGTAGAAACAAAAATTACAATACTATTTGTTCCAATTTCTGTGGACTGAGAGAGGAAGAGGGGAAGGTGGAAAGGTCCTCTTGGTGTATCTAATTTTTGGAAGGTTTACTCTGGCTTTGGGAATGAACTGAAGCCTGGAGCCTCTAGCTGTGTTTCAGACTGTGATTAGAATAAGGTGGGAGAGGATCATTTCTTCAGCATGAATAATGGAGATGAAAGCAAGAATGTTTTCATTTTTTCTTCCAACATATTTTTTGCTAACCAAATCACTCCCTATCTTAATTTAAAAAAAATGTAAATATATTTATGAAAATCTTTTCTGTAAAAAAACTTGTCTCCCATGAGGATACAATGCAGATGTTTGACTAGTTCTATTTATAGCGTGGTTGGATCCTATAAGATATATTTCAAATCAACCTAATCAGAAGGTGAGAAGGTCTCAGCTCATTTCTGAGCAACATTTTGCCATTCATCAATAACATTTATACTATTCACTGTTTAATTAGTAATGAGGTAATATATGAGGTAGTTCTTGAGAGCCTGAAACAAAAGCACATACTTAATTCTGGTAGTAGTTTCTGCTCCCAAGAATCTTCTATAATGCATATTGTTTCTTGTAATGAACCCTCATATAGGCAAACAAAAAATGCATCTTATGTATTTTCCTTTTATTCCAAACTGATACTGGATTTCAGGCAATTTTATATGTGAAAATATATTTGTACATACGTAAGTGTGTGTATGCATACGTGTGTGTGTTTTAAATAAAAAATTAAGCCGATTGATAGAAAATAGTGGCAAGACCTTAGCCTGAATGTGAGATCCCAGAATAGCAAACCAGGTGTTTCTGTGTATTTCTGGCAATAACTGTATGTAAGAGAGATTGATTGCAGTGAGGAAGTATATTGTACTTTCAATTTTACAGGGCTTATATAAAATATGAGTCAAAAGGGATTTTTAAAGTTATGAGAGCTATTTTGCCTGCATCTTATCAAAGTAGAGAAAATGGTAACATCCAAAGAAACGTGTAAATGCTTCCACAACATTTATTTCAATTGTCATGCAATGAAATAACTCTTCCACAATAGCATTTGCTCTCCATGCCAACATGCTGCACTTCAAGGCAAAAGATTTATAATCCCACAGGTATTCTGTTTTAGCTGTTATACAGAGCTCATTTTATGGCCTAATATTCTGAGTTAAACTTGGATAACCACCCTTTCTTTGCTTTGAATGTTCTTTGCCTGAATATTACTCTTCAGCCTTATAGGCTCGATACTCAACTTGTTGAGTTCAGGCTTTTTCAGATCCTGCACCTGGCACAGAGCCACCCCTCAATGCAAATTAGAATAGCTACAGGGCTGCTTTATCTTGTGCCAGTTGGAAGGGCTCCTGCAGGACATCTTGTACAGTACTGGCTTCTCAGCGTGCAGCACATCTTGCCGTGGCTCCACTTTCTTTGGAGTCTCCTCATCTTCTGAGGTAGGGAGACCTCTGTGCTTACTAGCATGGCAACAATTGCCAATCCAGGCAATTCTAAATCTGTGCGGTACCACCGGGGTGCTCCAAAAGGGTGCTAGTGTCAGGTATTGATCTGGTGCTGGGTTTTCCATGGTGTGCACTGCAGTAACACGCTCTCTCCTGATGAAAGATGCCATTGAGCGTAACTGCTTGTGGCACTCAAGAAAATTGTACTCTTATCTTAGCATCATGGAATCTCAGTTTTCATTTACTCTCTCGTGCAACAAGTTGATGCTGCTGCTAATCTTTTAATGAAACATCAAGGTTCATAATTCTCACTGCATCCTCAGGCAACATGGAAACTGAATAAGGTACAGATCAGATTTTACAGGCATGTTTCTTTTTGAATTCTGTGGGCCCCTGAACAAGGAAAAAAAATAATGTTGGTGCTATACTCTTTTTGTTCTGGATTAATTTAATTTTTGTTTGCATGTTTGTGAAAATTCAATTCTGTAAAATTTTTGCTGAAGTATTCAGAGTTGGAAATATTACTGGGGTACCTCACAGGAACTGCAGTAGGACAACACTACCTGGCTGAACTGCATGTCTGAAAACAGGCATACTTTGTCTTGGTTTTCTTTCCTTCTGCGCAAAGCTTAGATCTTTAGCAGGTGTCAACTGGCATGTTTCAGGTAGGGTCAGTGAAGCTAGATCAGTTTATAACTGCAGGCCTATCCAACAACTCGCTCCCTATTGTAACTTCTTCAGTTCTGTGGGGGCAGTTAATTACTTTTAACAGGAACCTAAGCTTAACAGTAAAGAGCAATAATTTGGTTGTTTATTTGCTGAACTGAAGGCTTTAGGCAGTAACTTAGCAATGAAGTTGCACTGCAGAAACAGTTTCATTTCTTACTTCTTTTGCATGGAGAAGTTACCCACACATTTTTTCCTGATCTAAACATTAATGAAAAAATCTGACTTCAGTAATGAATCAGTTCTTACCAGTGGATCCAAACGCTTTTTCATCATACAGTTGCATTACTATTATAATGTTGCAAATTATGGGTTGCTCAAAGCTGTTGTGACATGTATATGTCCCAGTAGTCTGTGTTCTGCAATGTAATTATGAAGGCACCAGCAAACTACATGACTAGGAATTTCAGAAGGCCTTCCCAAGCTGCATGTCCTGCTGCTACTTAAATTGTGTCCACATCCTCCTGGTTCTTCTTGGCAAAGGCCAAACAATAATGCCAGCATAGTCCTTATCACTTGTCTTTGCTGTAATTTGTTTGTTTTCATGAACACACTTTCCTCCTTCTTGCTTGCTTTTTCGTTGACCGCATACACCATCCCTGCAATTTTTACTGGCTGCACAGAGAAACTCATATGGTTCCCATTTTTGCAAAGTATTACTTTACTTTAAAGCACTTTGCAAATGAGTAGATGGGGGAGGGATTGATGTCCAATCTAAATGGCGATTTGAAAAATTTAAATTATTTATGTCAATGATACAGCTGGACAGCTGGAGAGGTTTTAAAATAAGAAGGTGCAGTTGGAAGAACCAATCAAAATAATTTGTATTATCTTTTCATTGGTTTCTACAATGCCAATAAGGAATACAAGTTAATAGACTCTGAGGATTCAGGATGCCTGGGTTTAACAGATCATTTCACTTTCTTGTGACCCTACTGTGAAGCTGAAATGACATTTCAGTGTTGGGAAGAAGCATTTATGGCAGAATAAACAGCACCGGTTGACTGTATGTTAGAAAGCAGACTGTTATGTCCACATCTAAATAGAGTCATAGCTATCTTCGCATGACTATGGACTTTATTATAGCAATAAATTTTCTCCTTCCTTTAGTGTTCAGGAAAGTAGCTAGTTCAGTTATTAAAATAATTTATTTACATGTGCAACAAGTATATTGTGCAACAAACAAGTAAACATGCATCAGTTGCCTTGAAAATACACATCATCACAACATCCTGGGGAGCACTTGGAAGAGTCATGAAGACTCAGATTTAAACTGATTTCAGTTTCAAATCATGACCGCAGGTTTTCTCAGGGATGGCCCTCTTCTTACAGGCAGATCCCTCTGTCTTTAGGAAAGAATACAAAAACTCAGCTTCAGTGTTGCAATGTCTGTGTGGAGCCTGTTGTGACAGCTAAAAATCTGCAATCAGATTTATAAAAATATTTTGCCCCAGGTAGCCATCCTTAGTCCAGGGCACTGGGCAGGAAACCTTCTGTAATGAGACTTCTTCACATGACCACAGGTGTAGTAGGATTTCCCTGCTTGATGGGTTGATGGCCAGACACAGTGGTAGATTCAGCCTAAGAAGCACAGAAAAGATATTCAGCAGCTAGCAGGAGAAGGAGGATGAGACACAACTCCTCCTTGGATGTTCATTGCAGGGCATCCCAAGTCTCTGGCTTTGGTTTCAACATTACGTGTGTTCATTGTGCATATTGTCTGAGTAGAGGGGTTATTGCCTGCAAGTCCCCAGATAGGCAAATCTGTCCTTTGCAGGTGCAAAAAAGCCCAAACAATCTAATAGCACTGTTTGTGGAGCAAGGTGAGCACTAGTAGCAAAATCTTGCCTTAGGCAAGAGGTTCTTCAGAGACGAGTTCTGATTTTGTTGGACCAGCATAAACCAGGTGCTCCCCTGACGTCAGTAGGACCAGTCTCTCTTCTTACCGAGGGACTGAAATTCAATCCAAACTGTTCCTGATTTGCTGATGGTGAAGTAATTGCACCACCACACATGGGGAGGCTGTTGTGAGCTCCATCTCCATGACAGCCAGCAAGGCTAGCTGCTGAAGAAGGATTTTCCAGCATGCCAGGCGCAGGTTTCACATCTTTCCTAGCCTCCTTTCCAAATAGATAGTCTTAGGATTACAGCTGTCTCGTAGCCTCTTCTGAAATCCTAGGCATCTTTTCCACTTCATTTAGAGAGAAAAAAGGATGAACTATGTATTTTTCTCAGTCTTGCATTAAAGTGGCTCTCAAGATTTAGTCCTTATTTGGTTGCATAAAGCTAGAAGTATAAATACTACTCTCCATGCATGTGTGTGTGTGTGCGCACATGATGTGGGAGAGGTTTTCCTTACTAATGCCAGGACATGTAAACCAGAGTATACTACCTATGGGCTGCTATAGATGAAACCAGAAGGTAGAAGTTATGGACTTCCATGTGGAAAGTAGATGCCAGATACACAATACCAATGGCTAGTTTTGATCTAAGCAGTAGAATTAAGATTCAAATTTCAAGCCTGCAGCCTTTTAGTGCATTTGTGGTTTTTTAAATTTAGATGTGGGGACTGCAATGTCCCTGAAGAGCTATTTGTTTCAACCTGCCTCCATGCAAGTACAATATCTGTACAAAAGCAGCAGAAGGTAATGTCAAAGGCATCTAGAAAGCTATAGAAACACGGGTTTAAATGATCCCTTCTTACCCTTCTATGTTCTGGAGAAAATACTCAATGGCCTCAAAGGTATGTCAGTGTAGTGCATGACAAACATACCTGCAGTCAACATAATTACATTTGATGGTAGTTAAATCAATAAGCATTCTCTAAAGAATACAAAGGATTAGTGGCAGCACTGAGTGTCTCCAGAAAGACAAGCACACGTCAGGGGAGCTTTCATCACTGCACAGATTAAAGAAATCAAATTTCATTGCTTCTTGTTAATTGTTTTTCCATAACAAACAATGTCATATTCAGGAGGTGGGTCAGGAGGGCTGTTGCAGTCCGTTTTCTGCATTTGCATACATGCCATGTTTCTGAGGAAAGCAAAGCATCTCTTAAAATGAATTACCACTTACTGATATTTCATGAAATTAAATAAATGAAAGCAGATTAACTAATGGAAGAGAAGGTCCTTAAAGATTTCCTGCAGTGACTGTGGAGACTAAACTGTGACCACCGAATCCCACACATCCTTTCTTCATGTCTTTTGTTAGCCAGGAAATAGCTAGTGTAAATCAAAAATAGCTCTTTCAGCTTCAGTGAAGCCTCCACTGCCATTTCACACCAGCTACTGATATAACCTAGTAGTCTCTTCAAAGCTAAAATAATGCACTAAGTGTAGATGAGTGAGAACCGAACAAACCAACTGCAAGCCCACTATGTGAAATATTGAAATACACAGACAGTGAATGGGCTTGGTCAGCTTTCCTTGCAGGGAAAAAAATATTTTTGGAAACAGACCCAGAATTGACAAGGGAGTCACTTAGGTTGTCTTCTCACAACTCACCACATTAATTCAGTGGTGAAGAAGAAAGTTCTTCTCTCCCTGGTCTCCACCTCATAGCAGGTGTATCCTCCATCCCAGTCCCACATAATTGTAGCTGTAACAGGTCTACACGCTCCCTTCACTCTCAGCTGAACATCTGGTACCCAATTACAATACCAACTGATACATGTTCATTGCACTGCCAGCATGCTCTTTGCTTGGATGCCCTGAATCTGAGGAGGTAACTCTGGTAGACCTCCATGTGGGATGCAGCCCGCAGCTCATGAGCTCTCTGAGTTGTGTGGTCTTTCTTTGCTGAGTCAGTTACATCCCTAAAGGCAGCTGCTACACCCAAATTCATATAGGGAGCCGCTGTCTGCAGTTAACTAGGTACTTTTATTAAAACACTACCTGTCAGAAGCAGAGCAGCACTTGTTAACATCCATTTCTGTTATCTGTGCTGAGAGGTACACCCTGTAGGTTTAAAAGAATATCTTTCCCTGTTTTTGCTGGCTGCCTCATAGCCCCAGTCAGTGTCCTGGTTTTCAGGGGGTACGTTTGCTTTTGGATTTGTTTTGAATGTGTTTTTACTTGCTCCAGTGTATTTGTTTTAGCCTAGCTCAGGACGGGAACATTCTGAACATAGTCTTGTTTGCTCTTCTGCTCCCTGAGGACTCTGGAGAGTCTGACTCAAAACCAAGTGAGATAATGTTTCTTCTTTTTTCTGGGCTCTCTTTTGGGTTTGGTTTTGTTTTGCTCAAAAATGATTGCTCTGGAAAAGAGACCGACTGAAAACAGCATTGAGTGAAGCCTTTTATTTATGGAATTGGTAGAGTATGATGATAAAATCTTCTCTTCCTGAGCCTCTTTTGGGATCTAGAGACTGGAGATGACTGGAGGACCTTATATCTCCATGTCTGTCTGATGTGCAGGCGCTGTGGCACTTGTTTAGATAGGGAAACTACACTTGAAGAATTCAGTGGGATCTATAAAATGACAAAATATACATTGAGAAGATTGATCTTGACTTTCTTACACCTGCTGAGCCAGACTTGTGGCTGGTGCATATCAGTCTGTCTCCACTGGACAAACAGCAGAGAAACAGCATAAACAGCATTGCCACCTCTCAGAAACTCAACGGGAAGATTTTGTTTGGAGCTGGAAACCATGTAGTAGTGACATGTAAAGATAAGGTCTCAAGGATTTCAGCCTCCCCTGGGAAAGATACATTGCAGTTAGTTGCCTAGCCTTTTTTTCACCTTCTGATGCTGGAGATTGAAGCTTTCATATCTCTCCACCTTTCTTACCATTACCTAATGCCACATGAAGGAAGAGAGGAGGAAAGCATTAAGAAGCAGCACCTTCCCTTGCTGTAACAGTTGTCCTGAAAGGGTCCCAGCCATATATGTATTCTTTCACTCACAAAACTTAGGGAAAAGGGAGAAGGGGGCAGAGAGTCTAGTGGTTTGAGTGGAGTAGGACCAAACTGCAGACAGGGATGGGTATGCAGGATATTAGGTACAGACAAGTGGAGGGAAGCTGGGCGCATGAGACTGAGGAGGTGAGCACTGCCATACAAGCAATAGGATCGTGTAAGAGACGGTAATTTATCTAATTTTCCCATGAAAGAAAAAGGCATAGGTAACATTTGAGGGTGACAAGAACTCTTGCAATATCTGTGTGTAAAAACCAATACTTTAAATTTGTTGTTGGAGTGAGCAAAACTCACTGCAATATGTGTGCACGCTGGGCTCTCTTGGATGCACAGGCATGTCGTGGTGTTAGAAGGCAGGAATGTAAAAAGCTAAAAAGAGACAGGAAACAATGCCTGTCATCTAAAAGGCTCAAGCTCTGACTCGGGTTTTTTTTGCTGTCTTCGGAGAATTTAACTGGTGTTTCCAGGCCCCTAAAGTGAGAGGCACTGCAGATCCATCCCACTGAAAAGCCACCTCCATGTCCCACCCAGTTTTCCTTCCAGTGACAATGCCACCATCAGGCTCCACCACTCTTTCACTAGACTGCAAAGAAAACGCTTTGCGGAAAACTGACCCTTGGGAAATAGGTGGGAACAATAAATGTAGACATAAGAATCAGGACAAGTCTGAGGAAATAGTTGTCCAGAAACATCACTGAATCCATTGGAAACCAAACATGCATGTAGAGCTATTTTCTGGAAAGACAGGGGTTGAAAACACAAGTAACACAGAAAGCTGGCTCTGTAATCATCCAAAGGAATGGTGGAGGTGTGCTGGGTTGGATTTTTTTACCTTATCTAAATGTCTGGCTTTGAAAAAGAATTTTTTTTTCCTGCAGTAAGTGCAGAGCATATTGCATCCTGTCACACTCTTAATCCTTTGCATTTCATTCTTCAATTTTAAGATTTTTGGGAAGCTACATTGTTTAACATCTAGACTTGGCAAAAAAGAAAGCAAGACATGAAAATTATAAAATCTTT
>VYZV01027787.1:34684-44707 GCA_013401275.1 Pandion haliaetus | reverse complement strand
CCTAAGCTGACCACACAAGGCTGTCCTCACTGGGGAGACAACAGCATAACAGCTCTTATTTGCAACTAACAAAGGAAGAAGGCTACTTCTTCCTCAGGTTTTGTTTGGTTATAATTTTTCATCTGGGATGTCTTACTCCTGCATCAGATTCCAGAAAATGAAATTAGATCAGAAAAGGCATGGAAAACTTTGCAAGAAAATGAGTGCAATCTAAATGAATGTAAAGCTTTAACTTAATTTCGTAATAATTTAAGAATTTACATAGTTATTCATGAAACGCATTGTTTTCCATTTCTAATTGTGGTGGGATATACAGTTTGTTTCCATTGGTGTTTGAAGCTGTGGGGAGGTGGTGAATTAAGTCTGAATTTCCCCCTGCATGCTGACTTCATCATAAAGAACTGTTGAATTTGATCTGCTACATATGCCATGGTATTGTTTTTGAGACTCTATAATTTCTTTTACTTCACACTGGTATCCCAGAGATCAGAATGTGACTCAGCACTTTCATGTTTGCTAATTCAAAAGATGGGATTCATTACATGTTTTTCTGTCCTTCAGCTCTTGTGGACATTATGCAGAGTTCATCGCATGTGATTTTCCACTACTGCACATTCAGTATCGTCAGTTATACCTGTGGAAATAGGCATAAAATCCTAGGACTATGGAGTTAAAATCACTTCACGCCAGTTGAAATGACAAGGATTACTCTGAGATTGGAAAATTCATTTTGGAAAAGCTTTTGAGGTTTTAAAATGTGATTTCTGCAACACAGTAAATCTTCAGAAATTCTCAGAAATGGCTGAGAATTTGGGTTAAACATAATACCCTGAAACTTAGGTTTGTAAAACACTTTTTATACTTAAGTAGTTTGAGTGGTAGCTACACAGTGCATGTCAGGTGCCCAGCACAACCTTGGCATTGGTGAGCTCGTGCTTTTTCCAAAGACATAAAGGTATAGGTGGCAAGCACAAAGAAGCAGGAACCCTGAAACCTTAAACGAATATTTCCTGTCTTAATTTAGGTTGAATAAGGAACCAAAGGGCAGGATGTACAATAACTCTTCTGCCAGGGACATGTGATACTGCTAAGGCATGGCGCTGGTTTTGGCAGGTATCAATTGCAATATGCTCACAAAAAAAAAGAAAAAAAAAAAAGAGAAAAGGATATGGAGGAGAAACGCACTGTCTCTCTCTGCACCCAAAGAAGTGTAAAACAAAAAAACAAATGGCCACTCATCCTGTGGTTTACAGCAGCATACCTCTGAGTGATTAATGATTTTTTTTCAGTGTAACAGCCAGAATAAAATAGTTGGGAGGTTGTGGCTTGCCTTGACTCACAGCTGAATATAATTTTTTTTTTTTTGGCAAAACAACAAAAAATGTTTTGTGTTGACTCAAAACATTACATCAAATTGAAATGAAAGTCCTCCCCTCTCCATTTCTCCTGCACTGTAAAAAATGATGAGACTAATTTGAAATGTATCTTGTTTATGAAGATACTAAACTCAAAGTACACCTGGCTGTGAAAAAACCTCAGCGGTAGACATAGAACTAAAACCTAAATTTTATACATCTGACATCCCAGCCAGGGGACTGGGCAAGTTTCAATGGCGCCTCATCAACTAAATTTTAAAGTAGTATAACAAGTATGAAACAATACAGAGAAGTTACTTTTACTACCCCCTTCAATTTTTCTATGAAAACAGTAAAACAATATAGTAAGAAAGCTTGGAAGAACTTGATTTTGAAGGGGAAAAACAGACCAATTGTTCTACTAAGTCTTACATCAACTTTTTCTGCCTTCTGCAGAGACACAGCCAGATATCTGGACCAAACTCTCTTTACTTTGTCACACACGTGAAAAAAAAATCCTGTAATATGTACATTAACCACCTTGCACGATAAAAAACAGGGATTTGCTCTTCTGTGTGATTGTTACAGTATGTGTTACCTAATCAGTCCACAGCGCTGCAGGGACTTCAGATGCTGATGGTGTTAGATCCTTTCCAGCTGAGAAGCACGAAATGCTATTATTTCCTCAGGAACAAAGTGCTTTTGCTTAGCCAAAGTAAAAAAGAGGTGCATTTGTGTGGGGGGCACTACACAGTGGTAGACAGGAGGGAAAGATACATGGTCAAAAAGTAATTTCAACTAATTTGAAAGACCCATGGGAAACAATAGCACTTAATGAATGCTAAAGAGTGCAGGTGTTTCATTTGTTTTTTTCTTACTTTCTGGCTGCTCTTATTTCAGTGCCTATTTCAGTTTTTGCAATGATAATCATGATTATAGAACTGGATAATCTCTATGGACCATTGCATAGTGTTGTAGAGGCATTGTGAAAGGGAAACTATGTTATACCAACAGTAACAGGGTTGACTGCACCTGGGTAAAATATTTGTTTTTCTTAAAGCTAAGGAATGATTTATTTATTTTTCTATTTCATTGAGAACTTTGATTTTCTCAAATAACTGGATTTGTACTGCTCTAAATTCATTCTGTCTCAATTATAAAATACATTGATTGGCATTTATTTAAAAAAAAATCTTTGACCCATACCTAGCTTTTACTTACAATCCAAACATTTTTAAATTTCTTTTACTATTAATTCTATATGTATTTAAGAGTCAGCTACAAAGGGAAAAAGCTCAAGCTTAAAACCAGAAGAAAGCCAAATGCCCAAGTTTAGACACTTAAAGATGCTATTTTAGACACAGTGTCCAGATATTATCATTAACCGTTTTGATGTCACTCAGTCTGCTACTTCTGGCAATACAAGTTTTTTGCTTGAAAATTTAAGACCTGCTCAACTTTGACTGTTTTTTAGAATGTTATAGTCTCTGCATATAAGCCCTTCACTAATTGTCCTGTGTTTCAGTCAGTGTATCGATCACGCTTAAGTATTGTTTCTAAAGCTTGAAACATGAGGAATGTGGTTTCTACTGTGTGATGTGACAAACTGAAGCTGACTCCAGAAGTTGGAGCTTGAAAGAGAAGTGGTGGGCAAAGAACCAGAGCCTTCTCCACTGTAAACTCTGATTTTGTGTGTATGCATGTGAGCATATCTATGCTGTAGTGGTCACTTCTAGCTTTGCACACTTGGTAGCTGAGTGTTTGTGATGCCTCAAAGGATGCTGGTTTTCTTAGAGTCAGTAAGCTCCTGCCCACTATAAAACATGTCCCTTTGCACTTTCTAAATTTATGGACCCAAAATTGAGATTTTCCCCTTCCTTGCTACTCACCTCAGAATACTTTGGCCCAAAGCCTTGCACCTAGAAAGCTTCCACAGAACAAGGCAGGCACAGTGGCATCAGAGGAGGTAAATTGCCAGGTGGAAGTGCTTTCCTTTGAGACAGTCAGCTGAGCAGTCCCAGAGAAACTGCAATGTTTCTCGCTAACAGGCCATTCCCAAAATATGGACAATATCTTCAAGTATCAGTTTTATGATGTGCCAGGGAAGCTGAAGAGGCAGTGTTTCCTTCTGGGGTGAATTTTCAAAAGCAATCAGAAATCACTTAATTCTACTCTGACTGATACTCTTCTGGAATGTATTGACTGCTCTGAGAATAGACCAAAGTCAGAAGTGAATTCTTCTGAAAAATATGATACACTGTTTTCTTTAATAAGATATAAATTCTACATCGCTGGAGAAGGAGCAAACAATATAGGAAATGTTAAAGCAACAGATGTGTTCATTCTTCTTGGAACATACACGTTCCCAAACCTGAACAAGCAATGATCTATAGTATAAGAATTATTTTTGGTAATAAACCAATCAGTATAAAATAAGCATATTGGGCCACTTAGTTGATTTTACAAAGAGAAGATCCTATCTGTTTAGCAATGTTTACTCCTCTAATATATGGTAATTTGTTCTGTATAAATGCAGATGCCTTACTGAAAAGAATACAAACCCCATGAGTGGCTTTTTCAAATTCATTTGTGAAACACATCATTTTCGTCATGATATCTTCTGCAAAATCTGGGATAAGAAAATTGTCTCCTGGGCTTACTTTAATTTTTTTGGTTGTTTTAAGCTATGGAAATATGTTCTCAATAAAACCCATCAACTAAAAGCAAAAAAACCCCAAACCTATTGTGCAAGTATGTTAAAAGCAGGTCAGTTCTGAGCAAACACGCGCTTGTTTTAAACTGAGCCCAGTTTGGCTGGGAGCTGCAAATGCCATGTGTTGGATGTGTTTTGCATAATGTGGATATAAAATCAGATGAAACACAGAAGTGGCAATTAAGCTTGAGATTCTTCTCATTTTTAATTTATATAGTTGTGGTCTGCAGACTACCATTGGTATCCATGGACATAGTCAACATGACCATATTGGCTTGTTAGTGCTTTTAATTAATATTTGACTGGAAGTATGAGTGTTGTTCAGTGAGCATCCTGCTGGGTGACAGTGGTTTGCGGTGCCGAAAGTTTGAGGACTGCTGGTTTAAATCTGTATCTTTTGACTGTTTATTCATAATGGAGTCAACACATATTTGTGATGCCAAAGACTAAGCAGAGTTTTGGCATCCAGGCTGGAGAGGAAAACAGTTGTTAGTTTTGCTAAGTTTGGCTTCCAACAGGCGAAAGAAATAGAAAGATGTGAAGATGGTGAAGGCAAATACAATTCATGACAGTACTATTTAGAGGAGAGGAGAAATCTGGGGTTGGGAGGTGGTCTGTGTTTGTTCTTTCATACAAATAATTAACCTCAGCCTCAGGCCAGAAATTTTGTAACTGTAATTCTACAAACCTGTACTGCAAGACTGAAACAGGAAAAAATAATAGTATCAGAATTTTTAGCAGCAGCACACATAGTCTACTTACTGATAGTTGTAGACCAAAGAAGGAGCAGAGAAGAGCTGTGGTACTTAGACTCATTTTCCAGAGATAGCTGGGGCTCATAAAATCAAGCATTTAAAACAGTAGCTATAGACCTAGCCTGAAGTCTTTTATTTTGGTGGCTTACTGCACAATGCCGTGGAAAGGAAAGTTTTAAGTGATTATGTGCACAAAGCCAGGTATCAGCTTTACTGCTACCAAAAAAATTTCTAGTTAAATACAGGAATAAACTATAGTTTCTCCAGTATTGGAAACCCTGAAGATCAGGATAAGAAAACAACTGTGTGCTTAGCTATAGCTGATCCTGCCTCTGGGCAGGACAAGTAAAGAGGTCACCTGTGATGTCAGAGCTGGACTGTTCACTGTTGTTCTCTATATACTTAGTTTTTGTTAGGTCTGAATCAGGCTTTCTCTGTGGAATACCTCTAGGAAAGAAAACTGAAACCAACAAGACAGGCAAAGGAAGGGAAAATTTTCCTTCACTCTTTTTTTTCTTTTTGTGGGGGTTTTGAGTTTGTGTGGTGGCGTTTTAGTAGTGGGAGAGGGGCTGCAGGGGTAGCTCCCATGAGAAGCTGCTAGAAGCTCCCCCGGCTCCAAGTTGGACCCACCTCTGGCCAAGGCCAAGCACATCAGCTATGGTGGTAGTGCCTCTAGGATAACAGGTGTAAGAAGGGGAACCTGCAGCGGAGAGGAGAGTGGGATGTGAGAGGAACCCCTCTTCAGACAGCAAGGCTAGTGAAGAAGGAGGGGGAGGAAGTGTGCCGGAGGAGGTGATGCCCCTGCAGCCCGTGGTGAGATGGCAGGCTGTCCCCCTGCAGCCCATGGAGGTGAGTGGGGAAGCAGATGCCCACATGCAGCCCATGGAGGACCCCACACTGGAACAGGTGGCTGCCTCTGAAGATAGCCGTGACTCCATGGGAAAGCCCATGCAGGAGCAGTTTGTGCGTGAAGGACTGCAGCCCCTGGAAAGGATCCATGCCAGAGAATTTTGTGAAGGACTGTCTCCCGTGGGAGGGACCCCACAGTGGAGCAGGCGAAGAGTGAGGAGTCCTCCCCCCTGAGGAAGAAGGAGCAGCAGAGACAAGGTGTGACGAACTGACCCTAACCCCCATCCCCTGTTCCCCTGTGCCACTGGGGGAGAGGAGGTAGAGAAAATCAGGAGTGGAGTTGAGCCAAGAACGAGGGGGGGTGGGGGGGAAGGTATTTTAAGATTTGGTTTCATTTCCCATTATCCTTGTTTTGATTTGATTGGTAGTAAATTAAGTTGATTTTGTTTCTTCCCCAAGTTGAGCCTGTCTTTTGCCTATGACCATATGTGGGGAGTGATCCCTCCTTGTCCTTGTCTCGACCCATGAGATTTGCATTACATTTTCTCCTCCTCATCCAACCAGGGCCGAGGGGGAGGAGTGAGCGAGTGGCTTCGTGGTGCTTTGTTACCGGCTGGCTTTAAATCATGACAGTGGGGAGGAAAAATAAGAAGGTGAATTTAAAAAAAGAGAAAAAAAAAAGAGGATTGGACAAGATGAAATCTCTTTATTAAAAACAAATTCTCTGCCAGAACTGTGCTTTAAAGCACCTGGACCATCTTTGTTCTCCCAATATAATTACATGACTTTTTAATTTCCAGCTAACTCTGAGAGTGGAAACATCTTGGTGGAGTGAAGTCAGATAGACTGCCACAGGATGTTCCTCATCATTCCTACAAAAAAGACCTCTGCGTTTCTGTCACAAACTGTTTGAATTGGCAGCTGGCTATACCCACATAAACCAATCCGCAGGGGTATTCTAACATGTGCATGACACTGTTCATAGTGCATGAGATAAAATCCCCAGCGTGAAAGACTTTGCCAGAAATAGGATGATAAAAACCATCTGTTTTCAAAAGTGTTACTTTGCTGAGCTTACTTACCAAGGCTTCGAATATTGCTTGCTTGATGGAGGTTTATTGAAGGAGAAGCAATGAGGGCTTTTGAGTCTTGGTAGGAGATATATGTAAACTAATACATGTAGTAATGTGTACAAGTACCTGGTGGGAGGGTGTAAAGAAGACAGAGCCAGATCCTTCTCACTGGTGCCTAGTGAAAGACAAGAGGCAATGGGCACAAACTGAAATACAGAAAATTCCACTTAAATATAAGAAAACCTGCCCACCTGGTTGGACAGCAGAAGAGCTTGCCCACTGATGTTGTGGAGCCTCCACGCATGGAGATATCCAAAACCCGACTGAATACAGCCCTGGACAGCCTGCTGTACTGATCCTGCTTGGGCGGGGGGGGTGGATTAGATGATCTCCAGAGGTCCCTTCCACTCTCATCCATGCACTGGTTCTCTGAAATATGCAGGATTCTAGGATCACATTTTAAGAAGCTGTGAATGCTCTGCACCCCTCTCTCAAAACAACAGAAATTGTGCTGCTCCCAACTTGGTTTTAAACCTGGTTCTGGGGGTCCTGGATGCAAAGTCAACATCTCTGAAACTGAGAAGTAATATTCGGTTTCTTTTCCATTTTTAAACCACTTGTCTTTAGATTTCAGGTTATTCCAGATGCTTTCAGTGCCAGAATCATGCACTGCCCCACCAGATATTTTGTTTGCATTCCTCCTCCTTTCTGAAAATGTCAAGACTTAACAGCACAGGCACAGTAATCATATCTGTGGAATGCATTACTATTATTATTTTAGCAGCACACTGCCTAACAGTAGTATTCTTCTGTAGTCTTCCCCTCTTTGTCTAAAGGCAGATTATATCGAAATACCACAAAAATACACATATTTGTTAGGTTAGGGAAAAAAATAAATGTCAATATATCATTGTAAATTTTTTGGGCAGTATTCTGTTTTCATGTAAGTATTTATTATAAGAAAAGCAATAAATACAATTTACCATGTGCATTAATTATCTGGACATGGACCTAAGTTATTCTGTGAATTTCACCTGTTTAGAACAGTAAAAGCTTACCAAAGGTGAAGAAGTAACATCAATCAGCAAGAGGTTAGGTCTAAGTAAATAAAAGCCTGATTCTGTTACCACATTTCTCCTTTTTTCCCCTTTCCATTTCTACCAAGTTTTATGATTTTGGAGAGGTACAGCTGCAGAGGTATTGGCAGAAAACCCAGCTTTGAACTGTTTGAAACCTGTGAATAAGCATCTGAAAAGTTGGATAGTTATCTCAGATGAACCTACACGCATTTTTGTGGCTAAGACAACACCTATCTACTGTAAGGAAGTGTTTTGTCAAACACTGAAGCCTGTTTCAGGAACTGTGAAATTATTTCAACATAAAGAGGTATCTACTAGATTTTATGTGCTAAGAAAGTCCTTCTGATTCAGAGCAGTAGATTTTCTTAGCAAGATACTTTCATGCTAGATTTCTCAAGCTGACCTCATGTTTTAAAGCCGTCAGCTCTCACATGCAATTTCACATAAAGTCAAGCTTTCCAGAGAATATAGCACCCTACCAGTTTAAAAATGTTTCAGGATAAGCTGACACACTGGTGCCAAGGCAGCCTTGGATCTCTGAATGGTCTGGACCACCCCTACATGTAGCAGAGTGAGCCAACGAATGGATTCCTGACCCAAATGGTACAAAGCAGGAAGAAGGTACAAGTAATCCCATCCTTGCCTTGGCACTGGTGGCCTTCTCTAGTTACAGCTGATTATTGAATTGTTTGAAAAAACTTAATCCTTTTATGTCTGCTGGAATTTAAGACACATGTTTGGGTTCTTTTGTATTATTTCCTATAGGGTACAGTGTAAGGATAGTGCTAAGAAATCTTCTTTTGCTAGAAGATTCAAGTCAGCTTTATCACTCAGTGTAAAACAGAAATCATTACAATTTTGGCTGGAATGAAAGTTTTTTTGATACTCATCTTCTAAAATTTATAAATCTAACCTGATTTATTGCTGGGTAGTGGTTCAGGTATTCTTCATTTGAGAATTTCCATAAGAAACAACAGAGCTAAAGTTTTGATACTGGACTGGGAATATGCAACTCCTAGACTGTAATGCTGAGTACATTAGGAAGTCACTGTTTTTTGGTAAGTCACGTAGTGCCTTTGTCCAAATTTCTCAGAGGTGTGCAGTGTAGCAAGGCTAAAGGTCTGGTCCCTGTGAGCAGGAGAGTTAAGTGATGCCCAGTTTCTATTAACTTTGTGAGGAGCAAGACTTGCCCAAAACTGAAGACTTAGGAGTCACTGTTTCTCGTTTTCCTCCATAGCAATGGAAAGCAAAGGAATTGGAGACATAAAATATCCAGGTACATTGCTAGTGCTATTCATTCTGCCCAGTGCTATTGTGATATAAATCACTCTGTTGGTGCAAATTATTATTATTCCTTTTTCTTAAAATAATTTGGTACTTATAAATAACTAATATTATGTTCATCAATCTGATTCCCACAATTTCTCCTGCTATTCTCTCTACCTCACACACAAATCCTAGCTGAAGTGTTCACACAGCTTTCTAATTTGCAGTCTACTTCTCTGGCTAGGACCTCTTGTTCCTATGACTGCACAATAGAAGGATTCAATATCGGCCACAAAGTTGTGCTTTAGCATGTAGACTTTCTTATAAAAGTTAGTATGTAAAATAAAACGCTTGCTTTCCTTAGTTAATAAAAAAGGGTGGCATAAACTAAATTTATCAGATGCAATGTGGACTTCCCTGAACATGTAAAGAACCTCTCTTTTAAAAAGTGACAAATCAGAGAGAAGACTGGATTAATTTCAATTTCTTCTAATTAGATTCTTATAATTGTTAAATATGAGACAACACTGTGACCACTTGCCTTTCAGCATCATAGCAGCTGTCTTGTGCACCCTTGGCAGAAATTTTTACCTGACTTACCTGACACAGAGAAACCTCTAAAGGTTTCCTGGAACGCAAACACACAGCCAACCACCCTGCCTCCCTCTCCCCCATTTATCCTCTGCCTCATTCCTCCCCCTGCACCCCTCCCCATCCACCCCACCCCACCCCATTTTCTACACTCCAGCTGTGAATCATTTATAGATTCTGTTTTCCAAGTAGGTTTTGATACATGTTGCATAAGCGCAGTTGACGAAGTAATAGGCACGGTAATTGAATTATGAGAAGGATGGTAGATGACGGCCTGAGATTACCACATCCAGTGACATCACCTGTCTGGATTAGGTGGGGCCTTAGACTTGTTTCTTGTTC
>VYZV01027787.1:19192-34663 GCA_013401275.1 Pandion haliaetus | reverse complement strand
TTAGGAAACATTGTGATTATCTGATTTGTGACACAAGGTAAATAACTGGAGTGCAAACAGTAGTAAATAGGAGGCCTAGAAAAGAAATCATGCAGAAAAAGTCTTCTGAGATATGGTTTCATTTAGTTTTCAGACTGAACACGTTGTTTTAACAAAAGAGTGGTTTTTCATTGTTGTTTCCCATTTCTTTTAAGAAACAACATCAAAATCATGCCCCCAGAAAAGGAAATTTTATTTCCAGGGTGGTTTTTTTTTGTTATGTTTGTTTTGGAGATTTTTTGCCAAAATGAAAAGCTTGATTAAGTAAATAAAATAAGTTATTAAAAAATAACTGCTTTTGCCATGCCTTAGTGGTTGCCTGCTTTCCCCAAGTGTTTGCCACTTTCCCGCAGGGCTAGGCTCCCCAGTTGGACTTTGCTTTCCAGATGTGCTATGGCAAGAGCACAGACTGACACCACCACCACTGCCCCCCCCCGCCTCACCAGCAGACCATACCATGGAAGTCCTCACCCCAGCCTCCAGCACAGAGGGGAGAGGGGAGCAGGATGAGGCTGGGGATAGCTCTCAGGAGACGTCACAACCACATTCCCAGCCAAAATATTTGTGCATTGGCCAAAATGGTCGTGCTTTGGGCTCCTCTGCAGCGAGTCACAGATTTTCTAGGCAAAGAATCAGTGGCCCAGATCCAGCCCCACAGTTACATTTGTACTTCACTTCATGCACGACAGTATGTCTTTAAACTTAAGGGCTTGAAATTAATTATGTGCAAAACTGTTTGTGTTTGGGAGGATTTAGATTGTCACGATGGGAAAAATTAATTGGAGATAGCAGAAGCCTTAGGAACTGCCAGATCCACCCATACGATAACAAATCACAGACATTAGCTATGAATTTTCAATGTCATTACAGCAATAAGAGAAGGCATTGTTCAGATTGTGGTCACTTGATAAATCATGCCAGAGCTTTCAATAATGCTAAGTGTCTGTCCAGAGACTATCATTATGGTAAACAGTACAAAACTGGACAGCTACAACGCTTCATTCCTTTCCTATGTCAGAGCCACTTAATCCTTGCCAATGAATGTGTTTTCTTTTTTCATAATCTTATATTGTTTAGCCTCAAACTGGAAGCCTCTTCTCCACATATTTCAGCATGTAGAATTTATATCACCAGATTAATTCCATGAGCTGGCCAAGTTTGATGCATTTCAGGTATTGCAAAGCCTAATAGGCCTTTGGGGAGAGAGAACAGCTTGCCAGGTGGCATAGAGGGTCAAGAGACAGAGGAAGGGAAAAGTTCCTAAAAGGAGGGAGAAGCTTTTGCAGACCTGTTAAAGCACCCATTGTCACTATGCCTATCTCTGTACTTCCTGGTCCTGGCCAGGTTAGGAAACAAGAAGTACAAGAGCAAAACACTTCCTCCCACATTTGTCTCCTGTGTTTTGGGATTGAAGCAACACTCTGAATCAATGGTGTCTCTTGAGTGAGGAAGACTCCTGGTCTATTTGGTTTAAAGGAGAGGACCAGAATTTAGTTCCCAGTCGAAAGCAGTTTACTAAATTTTATTAGTTCCTCTGTAACTCCAAAATGAGATGAGATTTTCATGAGTGAGACAGCACTGACTGATGATGAAATAAAAAAAAACACCCTTAAAGCACTTGAACATTTTCATGAAAAGTGGCAGCACTTGGTTTGCTGTCCCATGCAGCCTTGTCCTGTACTCCATTTCCTGCAGCTAGAGCAAAGGTGCAGCTGTTCTTCACAACCCTAAAAGAATCCCCAGGGTTCCTCCTATGCTAATAGGTTTCATGACTTCCATTTAACTTTGTAAAGGGCAGGAAAATGGCTAGTCATCTGACCTACTGAGGAAATACCCATTTGAATCATCCCCCTGTGTTCAGTTACATGTTATCAGAGACAAACATTAAATAAATTAGGTCCAAGGTCTAAAATTTTGTCCTAGGTTGAAAGTATTCATCCAAATAGTGAACTGAATCTGGGGCAGTATTAAAGAGATTGGCAGCTTCTTTCTTGATAGGACTTTAACAGAGAATATGGGAGGGTAGGAAAGGCTCTTTGTTACTGGGTTTCAATTCAGTGTCTTTACTGCCTGTAAGTTACCATCAATAACTTAGCTACTTATATTATTCTGTCAGGTTTAGTAACTACTGCAACAGAAGATAAGGTTTTGGAATACAGACTATTCAAGGGACTAGTACTCAATGTTTTTGAACTATAGGATCCAATTTGAAAAAGGAGCTGTCCATGGAACATAGAAACAGGTGTAATCATCTTCTTTCTCAGTTGATATACAGAAGAAAATACATTCCTCCAATTATTTTTTTTTTTCACTGAAAGAGATGAAAGATCAGCAAAGCACAGAGAATGGCTAGATTAGCTAAAAGGAGCTTATCTTTCAAAGGATCAGTGATTTGAGCAAGGGTTGACCTTTCTAATGATTATTTTTTGTAAGTAATAATCCTACATATTTTAGTTTCAAGGTTCTTTGTGGTGTAAGGTCTGTTTAATCCCACACTTGCTGTTATCTGGACAAAACTTAACAGACTTGGAGACAAAGATATGAAAAGCTTTGCCAGAACAGAGGAGGAAGGACATATTTATAACATATCTGTATAAACCATATATATTTCTGTGTATATATATAAATATAGTAAACTTCACACTCAGAGTGGATTTGTTTCACTCTGCTTTATATTCTGTGCATTTGCATTTAATATATAGGTTCTTCACTGAGTAAATCAGAACATAATGTTATCCACTGAAAAGCAAAAATAAAGCTACTACTATTTTTGGTACTTTAAAACCATGGATGGAATTTTGCTGTATGCATGAAAATGAAAAAACTTTTGCAGTAATTGCCTGCCCAAATGAGCTTCTCTGACTCTTAGCGTATGTTTGGTCAGACCCATACTCCTGAAGCTAAGGGGAGGGAGTCCCAAAGTAATTTCGTGTCTTCCTTCACAGGGCTGAGCTTTGGGCTTGCACCTTCAGCCTCACTAAACCGAGGAAAAGAAACTCTCCTTAAGAGGACCCTGGTGCAGGTGTTCTGCCAGTGCCGGATCTTGACAACCAGCTGCCCTGGCCAGCCTCTGCTGGGTCAGACCCCTGCTTCTGTTTGCAGCTTCAGATGCTAGCGGCTAGCAAAGCATCACCAGCAGAATCGAGCAAGTCCATAAATGCACCAGGGGAATTTTACATTGTCTTTTGCCTTTGCAAAATCCTGGACGACAATATAGTTCTACTTATGCATTGCTTGTTGTAGACTTGGAAAACATTTCCAATATTTCTCCATTTTCTAGCAGGATTAATTTAGAACGTAAAATGCAAGCTTCTTCCCTCCATTGTGATCAACCAGTTGTGGCTGATTGCATTGTCTCTCTCTGTAAGGTGCAAACATAACTGGCCACATTGAGGAAAGCACATCTCAGATTGCAAGGGTCAGATTTTTCCAGTGTCCAGCAATTAGTGCAGGAATCAATGAAACCACAATATGGGGCAAAATCATCACTAATCCTTTTCAGTATTATTTTCATGCAGTCTGATGTTGCTTTGTATTTTTATGTCAGCAATATTTTAGCAAGTAATGATCCTAGTTAGCACAGATCTTTGCAAAGCAGCAATTTCTATTCCATACAAGATCCATGGTTGTGAGAAAAAATAGTAGGATATTGAACATACTAAAAAAAATGACTTCCCGAGTTTTATTTTTAGGAAGATGTCAATTTCAAAAAAAGTTGCAAATATGAATAGTCACAATAATCCCTCTACAAATATAATTATAAAATGATGAAATGCCTTCTGGATATAAAATCAAATTTCTGTGACTGAGACTGAAGTATTTCTAAAAACCAATATTACCCATGAAAAAGAGATTAGTTGAGGTGAAAACCAGTATGTCATCAGGATCTTTTTTTAAGTATTATTAAACTTCACACAGGCTTGAGTGTGACCTTACAAAAACTTCCATGCCTGCTCCTGTAAAGCTGATCTGCATGAGTGTATATGGAAAATGAACATCCAAAACATGTGAGCAATACCAAAGTAAATTTGTTGGGAAGAACATAATTAAGAAATATTTTCTTATTAAATTTCTTGATCAGGGAAATTAAGGGTTTTAGTAATTTCTGTCAATTTTAGCTATTTTCATGGCTGAAAATCAAAAGACCGGTGTAAAGAAGTGAATTACTGTGTCCTGGCAGTCATGTTTTAGCAGTCAGAGTTACTCTTGGTTTCTTTTTCAAGGTCTTTCAGAGATTCAAGTGGAGCAACTAAGATGCCTGGAAAAGTCAACATAGGTAAATTACACTGCACTTTAATCATATCATCACTATAAAGAATTGAATCTGACAGATCATGATCACATGGGACCAAAGTCCTTCTTTTCCTTTAAACGCAGCTGAACTCCCCCCTGCACAAGTTGTGAGGGAGGAATAAATCTGCAGTTCATTGCACTGCTGGCCATGTGGTGTCCCAGCACCATCCCAGAGCATGGTTCATCCTCCCCAGCACCAGCATGCTGCACCGGGCTTGGCACCGTGGGCCAGATGGGAGAGGGCTATGCAAGGGAAGGGGGACTGGCTATTCATCTGTCAAAGGTACTTCCATTTCATAATCCTTTAGTCACACAGAGAGGAGGACTTCCCTGAAAAGCCTGCCACTGCCAGCACAGCCACAGTATGAACTTGTCCAGACTGATACAATCAAAGTGAATGGAAAGAAAACCGAACATGACAACTCAAGCATGGGCTTGGCAACCCCAGCAATGCAACATCCAGTCAGAGATGATTGACATTACACTGGCTGGCAATTTTTTTTTTTTACATTTGAATGAAAATTTAACAACCCCTTTAAACATTCTGACTAAGAAACAAGTGGCCTTTTCAAGCAAATCGTTACCACACTGCTTTCTCTTCTTTTGAAAGACCATATGGACAGATAAACTGAGAGTAGAACAACCACATCTGACTTAAAGCCCTATGTACAAATTATTACCACTGTGATAATTTCATTTCCCCTGGACTAGCATTAGGCCAGGAGCCAAACGTTTTGAAAACTCTGTTTTAGTTAAAGACTGAACTTGGTCAGAGGAAAAACCAACCTTGAAGCACTGTGTGTCTGAGATAGTAAATATAGGGATATATATAAATTTTCACTCAGTAAGGTCTTGGGCACTGTTAGTGTTTAGATTTTGCTGCGGCTTGAAGTCTGGAATAAAATCAAGTCCTCATACTATCTCACACAGAGCATGAAGAGATTGATAGCTGTTTCTTGTCCGAAGAACAAGTGAATTCAATGAAGAATGAGCAGGAAGGGAAAAAAAACTGACTTTCCTCGAGGACCCATTTACACTGTTGGCACCACAGGCAGGTCCGGAGCAGCAGAAAGCTTCTGGATGGCAGCCTAAAAGATTTTTTCTTACTGTGCCCTTCTTTTTCATGCAGACAAGAAGAAATTCAGAGAGACCAAGTACAAGTTGTTGGCTGGAGCATTCCTGTGTACTGCCTGTAGCTTTCAAGAGTGCACAGACCAAGCCCATTATGAAGGCTGGGGTTAAGAAGCCCAAAATAAGGGATGGAAGAGCACTTAGATGGGAAGCTTCAAACGCAGCAGGAGTCCCAGCCACAGGGGGAATGAATCTCTCAGGATCTCTAGTAATGGTTCTTCTCCAATGTCAACATCTCTGCAGGAGAAGCAAGGACGAATGCTACTTATATGTGAGAAGAAAGTAGAAAATTCCGGGAGGAAATTGAGATGTTCCAGGAAATTAAGCAAATGCATTTATTTCACCTGAAAGGAATGGCATATCTCCACATCTCTGCTTCATTGTGAATTTCTCTTCCACCTGTTTTTAGTGTTAAATCCATGAAGATAACAAAGGCCAGATTTTCAGCTCTTCCATGGCACAGGACCACACACAGCCGTAGGACTTTATTAGCTGGTGGACTATTTTATCTCTTGAAACAGTTTTGTTTTGTTTTGTGGTAGCAGCCATGTGACTTCTGTCATCACCTTTGAGAGGGAATGAGTCCTCCAGAGACTACCACATGAAATATGACCCAAAGTTAGGATTTATAAAGTAGAAAAGTTCTCATCTCATAAGGATTTCTGCACAGGCCACAGAACCAAACAGAGTTTTCTGTAGCATATGGTCTCAAGAAGTAGAGACATTTTTTATTAAATTGTCATACTTATATTTAGATCAATTTTGCAGAAAGAAGGAAAAGTCTGGGTTTTCTTACAGTGTGTGGAATATAGTTTAATTAAAAAGAAGGAAGAGGAGGTAAACAAGAACACTAAAAAAGAAATAAGGAAGGATGAAGAAGGCCCAATCCTCATCCTCTGTTAGGTCCAATTGCTGCGAGAAAAATTAGTTGCTTGATATAGCCGATTATAACAGCTTGTGAACACACTGCTTGCTTGTTTTGGCATTGTCTGTAACTACAGACTTCAAAGTGCAGCTATTCTCTTGTCCATTGAGAAGCTGCAGTGAGACAGGCTCCTGACATTGGATACAAGGCTGCAAACAGGGTGGGGGGGAAAGAGCTAAAGAAAGAAGGTGATGGGTTCTTACCATCTTCAGGTGAATATTTCTCTGGAGATCAGTAGTTAGAGAACTCTGTCCTTTCATTTGCTTTCAAANCTTTTTTTTTTTTTTTTTTTTGGTTTGTAATTTATTTGCAAACGTGTCCTGTTATTTAATATCTAGCCTGTACCATGTGAGCTGCTTTGACGGGAATATCTATAATCACATGATATATTTCTATTTCGAAATTTGCTGAGGCAGGCTCCCAGAATTGGCTTTCTCGGGAGAATATTTCTGGATGTGGAATGGAACCTGGTGTTTTGCTGAAACTCCACACAACTGGCTTTGAATTTGCCATTGGGATGAATGCTCCTGTCAGTAATGCTGCTCGGTGAAAGAGTCACAGAAAGCCAAAACCATAAACATAAAAAAAAGACACTCATTTGAAAGTGTGAGTGAATATTAACAAACCTGAGGCAGCCTTTCTACAGATCTCTGAGCCTGCAGACCAGGAGGCAGCTCCACTTTTGCATTGTCGTTACTTTAAAAGTGTGTTTTATTCCCTTTGAAAACATGCAAACCCCAGCAAAATACATGTTACTTCCATTTTTGTTAAAATCCCAGTGGTCAGCATTCAGGAAATTTTTCTTGTCTGGCTTAGCCTAATTCCAGATTTCTATTCATTATACATTTATCACAGCAGACAAGTCTGAAACAGTTACCCAATGCAATACTATTTCTTTATTTTTCCATAACAAATTAAAGGATATTCATCTTTGCTCATAAAATAAATATTTCTGAAGGTTCTTGTTGAGAACATTACTTTTCCTGAACAGCCCCATCTGTTGTTCATTTCTGTTGTCCTGCCTGATCGGGATCTCCCCTGGCTCATGTTAGCAGAGCAGATGTGCACCAGGGCTTGTGAAATTGGTTGCTGTGAATCAAAATGCCACCCACCCTGCAGAGCCTGGGCTTGACAGGCAGGGACTGTGAGCACAGCCCAGAGTGTGGAGTTTTTGAGGGCTGGCACCTGCAGAGTCCACACAGAGTCAGTGCAAAACCAGCATCCAGACAGATGTCAGGGATTGCACCTCTTGGAGGAAGATGTCAGGAGGTGGGCACGGGTGCTGCTCTGCTGGGGAGCAATTGGCTGCAGCTGACAGCTCGTTACTTGATTCCAGTAACGGGCCTGCTTAATTTGCTTAAAGGGCTTTGGAGGCTTCCCTCTCCCAAAGGCATTGGACTTTAGAGAACAGACTTTGGCAATGCTAATTAATACCTTCTAAAGTGATACCTTCTGGCTTTCACGGATAACCCAGGTAGCTCTGGAAATACATATGGTAATTCAGCAGCTCTCTGCCTCTCTGAATATCATGCATTCGTGTCAGCTTCTGTGCAGTTGTGATTGTTGCTGCACAAATATTTGCTATGTAGATTGCATCAGTCAAAATGCTCCATCTATATCTAATTATTCCTCTTCCTTATCACCAATCAGGAATGCCAATTAGTATAAGGAGTAGAAAATGAAGGGATAAGATCTCTGAGTGAGCAGTTTCCCAGCAATTAATAGCAGGCAAATTGCCATCTGTCAAGCACCTGTTAGTTTCCTGGTAATAAATTAGGGAATATCTGAGATATGTGGCAAAGGAACAGAGAAATAAAAGGGTAAAAGAGAGGGAATATGCATGCGGGTCATGCCCCAACATGGAAAAGAGATTTAAGGGGCAAAAGGAAATTAACTTTTCAGGGCTGGAACATGGGGAGTTCCAGAAAGCTCTGGGTAGGTTGGTCTGACACGTAGGTTTTCTTGTTTTCGTGCATTGTGTGAATTTGAAATGATTGAGTCCATGACAAAGGTTTGGATTACTTGGATTAAACTCATACTTACCCATGTACAGGTAAGGCTGGTATCACAGATGGGACCCATCATATTTCTGCATCACAATGTCCAACAAAAATATTTACACAGCAAAGGAGGCATTTATGGATGTCTTTCAGCATCTCATCAGGGCCTGCTGCTGTCAAACTGAAATGTTTGCCAATGAGCAGCAACAGCCCAGGGAAGTGATTCAGATGGACTTCTATTTATCTGCCCTGCAAAAAAGCCCATACCACAGTGGTCATTTCATAGAAAATGTTTTGCCTTTGACCCTCAACCTCAGCAGGGCAGGTATGGAACAGAGTATCAGAGTTTGCCTTTTTTGCCTTTCCTTATCCTTGAGGGACCACCTAGCCCATGATGGTTTTGGCATAGTGTAAGACTACCTTATGTTTGGCAGCTGTGAACTGGGGGATCATCCCTCAGAGCAAGACAGGAGCATGAAGGATATGTGGGCTTATCCTTACAATCTTCAAGTAATTTTTTTTTTCTTTCTTTCAAGTTCTTTCTCAGCCACCAGTGACTAGAGAAAACTGTTGGTGGCTTCAGTCAACCACCTTAAGCACTGATTCTGTATGTGTCTTCCTGACACTGCTTTTGAGGTGCTTTCTCATTAGGAACTTGTCCAACACTTCCCTGACCCAACTATGGCTCTCTGTTAAGCAAGCACAAATCAATTTCTGATCATAAGAGTTCTGGTGACTTTGGCTGCACTCAGAATTGACTAGGGATTTTGTGTGGGGCATGAAGCAAGAGTATTTCACATTCATACAGTCATAGATAGATAGCAAAATGATCCTGGCCAGTGATTGATGAGTGTTCTGAGCTAAGGTCTGTAGCTATGCTAACTCTTTAACATAACACTGACTCAACTATCAATCACGCAGGAAGTGCTTGTAAAGGAGGGGCAGGGATCTGTGCCCTTCTTTGAGGACTCATCAATCAACTTTAGCAACACAGAGGCTTAACCAGAACATGTCAAGCAGGTCTTGCTTTACACCCCAAACCTCTTAAAGAAGTATTTACTGCAAAAGGTGATTCACTGCATTCTGCTCTAGAAATCACTGAATAATCATCACAAGTAGCTCTAACTGCACTGCCAAAAATCAGACAGAAGTACTTGAAAGATGGGTAATATCCAAACTGGGCAGGCAAAGCTACAGAGCCCTTGTAAACAAGAGGTTGACAGCAGCAACTAGTCCCAACTGGGGAAAGTCTGTTTGACTCTCTTTAGCCCAGCACTTTTTGCATATCTGGTGTCAAACATCATTGGTCTGCATTAAGGAGGCAGCAGCATCCAGACTTGTCTTTGTTTGCTTAGGTACTACATGCAGCAGTATCTTCTGGTTGTGTGGTAGGCCACAGAGGAAAAAGAGGGGATATGCCTCCACCTGCTCCTCATGCTACGCTACAATGCTTTGCCAAACTCAGACCGTGAAACAGCATCAGCATTTCCTGGCTATGAGGAGCCATCCATCTGTTTCACACATTTTCCCTCCTACTTTGGGATCCTAGTTTACATCCCCTCCCCTCTGCCACATCTGCTTGCCAGCCAATATTTCTTGTCCTAGAGACTAATCAGGAGGTAAGCAATGAAAAGTGCCCCAAATTGTCCACCTAAAGGTGTAAGGGAACGCTTGCTTGAAGGCTGTTGTTATACCTCAGGAAACTGTAAGCTAGTGCATAAAACGTATTTACTCTCCTGCCTTTCCTAGAAACTCGTATCTTTTCAAAGGGAAAATACCATCAGTTATTGTGTTTTTTCCTTCTTTTCCTGGAAGAACACTTTCTGAGAAAATAAATCCTTTATAAAGTTGTTTTCTAATTGTAAGGTGCACTGATACTACATCAAGTAGGAGGTATGGACTTGTTTTTCAGCCAGGTTTTGTAATAAGTGGTTACTTTCCCTCACTCTGATGCAAGCTACTAATTACTAAACATATACACTGTTTTCCTTTTGATACAGAGCTGCAGTAGCAAGCTAGGATGAAATTTATTAAGATTGGGTAGCTGCAAAGAACTATGAAAAGATGGAAAAGAAACATAGAGAATAAAGAGGAGCTAAAAGGTGAATAACAAGTCACATGGAGATAAAGGTAAGCAGAGAAGATGAGAAGGAAATTTGTCTCCCCACCTTATGCAAATTTACAAGATTTTGAAACATTTATTTTTTACTGTTCCAAAGACTGGAATAAAAATTTCAAAAACTTCTGCAAGTTGCAAATCAGCAGAAGTTATTATCTAGACCAAATCAGTTTTCCTTATATGACACAAAATCCACTAAAATAATGATCTAAATCAACATACATCTTTGTACAGAAATTTTCTCATACTTGTAACAAATTCTCTATGAGTACCCAAGCACATTTCTCGACATGCACTTCATCTAAGAGATAAAGATATGCTTTTGTCTTTATTTTATAGAAAAGAAAACTTTGGTATTGGAATCCTTTTCAGTTTGCATAGCCGAAATGAGATTTTTTTTGTATTGTGTATGGCCTTATAAAAGTGAGAAATTTCTGGTTGTTCTCATTACTTCAGCATCTCTGAAAATTTTGTGTTAGGGACCCATTACAATCAGTTTTACCCTAAGCTAGTCCCCTTGAAGGAAGTGGTAGTACAGTAAAATAAATTAATCCCATGGACTTTAGAGCTTGAGGTCAGCTATCGAGCCATCACGCTCTTCTAAGCAGCAAGAAGTTTGGCTGAAAACCTAGGAATGAATACCTCTTTCCTCACTATTAATCAACTCAGCGTGGTGGTTTTCCAAGCACTTCATCCAATACTTGGACACATTTGTTCATCACATGAGGTGGCTGGGCAGAATTATGTCTACCCTCATTTTTGAAAATAAACATCCAGATTTTAGTAAAGTGCAATATACTAACATGTATGTTTCTGTAATAATTTAAAAACCTTTTTTTATTTTTCATGTATAAAACCATGCTGATTTGGAGGAAACAGACTGTTAGTTACAGGCTTAGTTAATTACAGGTTTATCTAGATTTACAGTTACCTTTTCAGAGTTTGAACCTCTTGGGAGATAGGTGACAAAAATACAACAGGAGATACAAACTATGACGATGATACAAGGAAAGGATTTTTAAGGCAAGGGAATTGTCTTTGATGAAAAGGATAGCAAAAATTTACACTGGACATTGTTCCCTTAAGTGACTGGAGCTATTTGTACATGTTGCTACAGAGGTTGTCTTTCCTTATCTTTGTGAAACACCACAAATATAAAATCAGTGACTTTTTAACATTGAAAAATAATGGGCTAGTGTTTTAAGCCTTTTATAAAAATAACAAAGGCCTGGTGATATCAAGGGACTGTGAAACAGGCAAAACTGCTAAGTGCAGGGTTTTTTCTGCAGGAGATACGGCCGGGGAAGAAAAGGGGCATGGCAAAGCTCCATTAGATTTGAGAGACGGACTTCATGTTCACTTTGAAGTCTTGGGAGATAGGGGGGTGGAAGATCAAGCACTAAAAACTTCCGACACTCAGTTTCACCTGAGACTTGGAATCATCAGTGATAATTTAATCAGAGAGGAATGTTAATTAAGGCTTCAGGCCCTACGTATAGACGCTAATTAATTACATGTGTTGATTAGCATTTTGCTGTATTGAACACAGAACAGCCTGGCAAAGTTCTACCTGGAAATGCCACGTGTAAGATAAGTCAGGTCTGTTGGATGCAGGGCTGTGGATGGGCATTACAGTGGCTCTGATTTAAATAAGCTGGTCCTGCTCCCTAGGAACTGGAGCCGCATGAGCATGCTTATTCCTGGCACATGTGCTGCATGCTGGGAAACAGGGATGCCAAATAAAAGAAGGAAAGTAAGCCCACAGCAGAGGGGAAAGAAAGGTTAGTTTCTAACTGTCCATCAGCAAACAACACAAGTTGGTTTGCACATCTTGGCAAGCGGAATTAAAACTATCCCTGTGGATATTTGTGTGGTTTAAACATGGAACTAAAACTACCTGACAGCCTGGTATTGCCCCAAGGAGCTCCTGTGCCCTCCCTGCCCCTGCCTACATGCTCTTACTATGTCCTGCCAGCCACTGATGTCCTAGTGCCAGGAGGGCCACCAGCAGCAGGTGACCTCATTGTTTCTGTAGGACTTAACTTCTGCCAGCCTAGTGCTTCAAGACGCCTTGCAGCTGTGTGAGACAACATGCCCACATCGGCCCAGTGGGCAAAGTGGGCACAAGAAGCAGTTCTGGCCATTTTGGAGGCAGCTACCTGCTAGATTGTCTTAGTTGTGTTGTCCATCTGTACTGGCACATTTACTCTGACCTGCTACTGTGTATTTCTGGCAGATGGAACCCCATTTAATTAACTATTTAGGTAATGGGTGGAGAGTGGTGAAAGCAGAGAAGTCCTGGGTCCCAGCTCTCAATGGAGCAGCTGTCACACTGCAGATAGTCTGTTTTTTTGAAGACACTTCTTCTTTTACCGGGGGGGAGTGGGGTGTGTATAAGAGATTTTAGGGACAATGTCTGTCTTTTTAACACCATCTTGCTGAAGTATAGCATAACCATGAATTTTTTGGCTCTTTATAAAATCTTTTGGCTCATTAAGGTGTCTCAGGATTAAATCTTGCCAACTTTCAGACACAGTAGCATTGCTGTTGACTTCCAGGGAATTACTGAAGTGTAGGAACTTGAAAGTTCTCTCAGGAACCGGCTGCATTTATGACTGAACTAAAGATACCAAAGCTCAATTCTTTAAAAACCTCTAACAAAGCTGTAGAGGAACACAACAAGAGCTTGGCTAAAGTGAAATAAAGTTGGATAATTAATTTCAGAAGAAATAAAAATCACCACAGATCATTACCTCCAGTTTCAAATAAATTATAAACCTCTGAGATTAGAGAAATCTGGTTATGTTTATAATTAGTTATGTCAGTCCCATGGGTCGCTATCTATAAGAGTTTGGGAAACAATCAGAAGACCATCAGTATGTCTGCTGAGGGAACATGACATTAGTAAACACCTCTAGCACTCCCTTTGTGAATTACAACAATTAATTAAAACAAACTACAGTCTAATAGTAGTATTTCTTCTGCTTGATTAAACAAGCACTAGTATGCCATGAACACCAGTGATCTCATGACCTTCCCAATCCTATGACAAAACCAGGGGAGTTCAGCTGTAGAAGAGCTGATGAACTTTCAGACAGTCAGTGTAAGCCAGTTCATAAGGTCTTGGGATTTCCTCATTGTTGATTAGAGCCACTACTAGATTCTTTGTCCACAGATTATCTGCCTCAGGTTCTTGTTTAGTCAATCACAGCAATACAGATATGACAAAAAATGTGTAGGTAACTGATCTCTAACTCTAGAGTTAATTTCTCAAGTTTGCCTATAGCAAGGGTTGGTTTTTTACCACCCACACATTGCTTTGCTTACGTGAAACAAAAATCTGACAAGCTTTCAAAAAACTCCACCTCTGCTTCTCTTGCTGTTAATCTCGTCATTGTTAACACAAAATGGCTGCTTGCTGAGGCCAATTTTCTGTGTTTCACTTTGTTCTGGGCCACACCTGCTTAACCACTAGTAAAACAACTAGTTAAAAAATAATAAAAAGTTATTAAATGCATGTTTCATATGTGGTGATAGATATGGAAGGACAGGTTCAGCTTTTTTTCCTCATTCCCATTTCTAAAGGGTGAAAATACCAACATTTTTAGTTTACAAATGTTGTCATACATAAAACTTCACATCTGTGCTATTTGTCCAGTTCAACTACTTTTTTTTCCAGTGGAAATGTGGATTGATGGACATTTTTAAGGGGAAAGTGGCCAGAAATAAGTAATTAAAGAGTATGGAGTTACATGAAGGAGAACTTTCAGAAACTTCTCACATGCAAATATGAATCAAGATTATCTTCATGTCTGTGGACCAGCATACTCGGTACTCATTCCTTTACTTTTCCTGTAAAGGACTACTGTGGGGTAAAAAAAGTCTTCGCTCCTTTTACCAGCCAGGCATCAAAATCACCAACATATACCTATGCCTACTAGCCATGTCATTCAGTTACTAAAAGATGTATATGTGTGTTTGCTTTTTTTTAAAGGGTTATGACTTGCTTTTTTGTATCAGTTTGCTTCACTTCTTCCTTCAGCTGTCCACTCCAAAATGCAAGTGTTGAATTCCACCTTCATTTTTTCCTAGTGCAACTTACAAGTAAGAAGGTTGAAAGTGTTTCAGGCAGTGTTGAGGAAATAAGTTTTTGGTCAGTATGTGGAAAATATAGGAGCAGGTAGAGCAAGTGATACGTTCCAAATCAGGCTCATATCTGTGGGAGCTGAGCTGGAAAATTTTCTGTGCTAATTCCTAGGGACATTATCCAAAGACATGCTATAACGCTGTCAACAGAAAATGAAAGACTACGTGAAGATCTCATATATATGCAGCAAGACAGATGGAGGTTAGGTAACACATTGATATGCTGTGGAATTAAATCATCAGCTGGAAAATCAGGAGCCTTGTTAATCACTGTCACACAGTCATTCTGCTGAACTGCACAGGCAATGCGCTGGCTGCAGGTCTGTGGGTTTGTCCCTTCCACTCTCTCCACTATCCTACATATACAGCACATGGGCATGGGGCACTTGAGCTCCGCAGTGCCGAAGGCAGGTTGGGAGCAGTGGGGTGACTCCTGGAGATGCAGCTGCCCTTCAGCACTCCCTGTCTCCAAATGCTCTTCTGTGGGCCTGGTGGCCTCCCACAAGCTTAGCACCCAGTAGCTCCTGTGTAAGCACGTGCCTGAAGGTCACAAAAAGAAATACTTTCCTCACATGGAGTTTGCTATGCCCTTAGCACGTATATACAGCAAGCTAGAGGTCTGCCTGCCTTCCCCACGCTCAAAGCCAGTGGCAAGAACAGTGTGATGGCCACAGCAGTACCAGCACCTCTGGAAAGGTAGTATGTGATGCTGCAATACACTTAGGACTTCTCTGCACTTGGAAAGGGCAGTAAGAGACTCAATCAGGTGTCTCACACATCTTGCTGAAACACCTGACACGCTGGGGAGCATCCACCAA